>SNQJ01S0150617.1:0-20259 GCA_010110895.2 Picea sitchensis
AAATTTTTAAATTGGTATATATTTATTTTTAAAATTAATAAAAACTAAAAATAATAAAACAAGTTTTATAAATTAATATATGTAAAATTAAATATTATCACAACTATAAATGTATCTTTAATCATTATTAAGGAAAAACTAAAATTTGTATCCAATCAAAAAGAACTAATGAAATCCATTAAATAATCATAGTCAACCAAACTTATACTTTAATCATAACCAAATGTTTAACTATATCCAAATTATCAAGTAAAACCACATACTTAATAAAATTTGTATTAAGTGAAAAAAAAATTACTAGTTAAACCCCATATTTGTTTAAGAATTTTACTTTTGCTCACAAAAGATCATTGAGATTTTAAAAATCATTTTAAGATGATTGATGTTTTTAAAAGCATATTATGATTTTGGTTCTCTTATTATAAAACTATTTTTTTTTCAAGGAAAAAAGTAAGTAATTTTATTAAGCATAGAAAAATTACGATAATAGATACTAAGAGGTTCTCATAAATACCTTATGCATATTGACATTACAATCTTCATAAAAAATAATAGTCAAAAGTTATTTCCAACAAAATTGTCTTGCTCAAACTTCCCCATAACTAACTTTGCCCAAAAAATATATACTCGTGTTCTATATAATTATACAAATAGTTCCCAAAAAAGAGTCCAAAACTTTTTACAAGTATAATTTATCCATAAATTCTAATACAATAAAAAACTTAAAACCAAGGTTCATGAATATAAGAAGTAAGTTGTCCTTGATGGGATTATAGGATTTCCTAGGTTCCTTCTTGCTCCAATCCTTTTTTGGACAACATGTCGACCGTAGTTACGAAGTTGGCAGGATCGGTAGAAGAGTTATGTCGATGCACGTCGTGTCGACCGTAGTTACGAAGTTGGCAATCGAGTCTTCTTGCGGGTAAAACCACATAAGAGTTCGATCAAGTTTGGAAAGGGAGCTAAAAATCTCTCCTAGGTTCATGGGACCTTTCGATATTGTGGAGAGAAAGGGGCCTGTGGCCTATCGACTAGCCCTGCCTGATTCTTTGAGGCGTATGCACGATGTTTTTCACGTATCTGTTTTGAGACTTTTATTAGTGATTCTACACATGTTATTGACATGATTTCCTTGCAGGTATTGGACGAGGGGGTGCTCACGACTGAGCCGATCCGCATCATGGATCATCGCATTTGATAGCTACGATGTTGAACGGTAGATCAGGTCAAGGTCTAGTGGGACAACTATAGCCCGCACTCGACGATCTGGGAGGATGCATATGGTATGCACCAACAATTTCCATTTTTTTGATAGATAGACTTATGACACTACGATACACATTATTTCGGCACTTATATATTGTGAAAGTTCGGGACAAAGTTTAGACCAAGAGGGGGTGTATGTAACATCTCGTTCTTGCACGCACTGAGCGAACTTATTCTTTGAGGACACTTGCTTGTAAGTGATTCAGCTTATTATATTATTGGTCATGATTATGATTATGAGGCATTATAGATGTGATTATTTGTTATTTTGATGTATTGACTTAGACAGGTGCTATTGACTCAACTCTCCTGAGTGTGCAGGATTTGGACCTCGAGGATGCTAAGGAATTGATGAAACCCTTGGACTTCGGATCGAGTCCGGGAGTGGACTATTGGAGTTTGATTGTTGTATATATGACATATGTGCATTTGATTAGATGTTATGATTATGGATTTTATTCTGAAATGATTCGTTGATGATGTAGGCTGATGATAACTTGCTGACCAAACTCACATGTGGAGTAGAGGGGTCACACATGACTACCAAAGACGTTGAGGGAGAGGTGTGGACAACAGCCCTGCCACAGCCTACTAGCACTCCCGTCGTGGCTCGAACTGTAGGTTAAAGACTACCTAGTTCGAAAAGACCCACGATGCTGTGAGGGAAGACTGCGACAGTCGCTCATGATGATTCTAAGGGGCGCGCAATAAGGCAGGGGCCTTATTCCTTAGAGGCCCTTAGTCTCCCACAAGATCACCTGACGAAGTATTGATTCTAGGGGTTTTTGATGTCTACCAAGTCAATCAAGAGGCGAGAGGAACCCTTGGAGCACGTAGTGCATCCTGAAGTGCACGTTGCGCAAGAAAAACATAAAGAGGCGAGTGGCACCCTTAGAGCACGTAGTGCATCCTAAAGGGCACGTCGCGCAAGGGAAACATAATGAGGTGAGTGGCACCCTTGGAGCACCTAGTGCATCCTGAAGGGAACGTCGCATTGTTAACTAATAAGTGAATAAACCTAGATGGTCTTAGAACAAATAATGTGATAAGAAAGATTTAAAAACAAATTCCCTAATAAATGTCGCCCAACCTCGAAAATTAAAATCTAGGTCTAAGTGTTACTTGTGGTAAAAAAATAATAATAATAAAATTAAAAAATTAATAATACTAATAATCATCATTAAACATGTGAAGAGAAGGGGGTAAGCAATTCAATTAATTTATAAAAAATAAATTACTTTGAGGGATTAAATTGTTAAAAATGAAATAATTGTTTTGTTACATATGTTAATTAAGAATTTATTAATTAAAAAAAAAGGGTAAAGTCTACACTTGCTAATTTGAGTTTTAGATAAAAGGGGAAAGAGGGAAATTTAAAATAATTAGGAAACTAAGGGAAAAGGGGGAAACATAAAGAGAAGGGGAAACATAAGGAAAAAACAGAATGACTAACTTAGAAAGGAATCTTGCCTTTAATAACTTTCTAAATTGAACTCAACTAGTAAATTAGTAAGGGGGTAAGTCATTAAAATGTTATCAAAATAAGAGAATATTTGGTTTATAGATGGTATCTAAATGTTGGTACAGGTTCAAATACAAAGGCTGAACTAATGGGCATTTGGGCTACTCTAACTTTAGCTATCCATCTAAATATTTGAAGGCTTCAAGCCTTAGGAGACTCTAAAGTGATCATAGATTGGCTGAAGGGAAAGGCAAAGCTGGACGTCTACTACCTCGAGGGATGGAAGAAGCACACAAAAGAACTTTACAAATACTTCCAGAGCTTAAGTTTCTTTCATATATACAAGGAGTTTAATAAGGAAGCGGACAAACTATCCAATGAAGCTCTCCAGGCACAGGAAGGACAAATATCATTCTATCAGTGGGATCCGGGTGAAACAAGGCAGACACAGTATCTGAATATATACTGATAGCCTAGCATAGTTTCCTCATCTGATTATAGACTTTTTCAGAATTTTGGATTCTTTTTTGTTGACTCTCAGATAACACTTTGCTTAAGTAATCCAGGCAGATTATAATATGTCTTGTCTTTTGTAGAAACTTGCAAAGTTTTTGATTTTTGTTATTTCCTCTCGTGTGAGCTGATATAGCCATTTGTCCTTCGGGGGTTGATTGTAACTCATGGATGATAGTATGTAAAGAAAATTATATCTAATATAATTTTGAGCAAATTTCTCTTTTGGAAAAAAAAGTCATTAAAATGTGTAAGGGAATATGGGGACACCTAGGAGCGATTCTAGGAATGCTTTTAGGTGGGTGAGGGAAATAGGAGTAATAAAATAATTAATGAAATTAATTTCTAGTGTAACGAAGGGGATGGGTGACATGTGTACGGGGAGGATTTTTTTGAATTAAATTATTGAACAATAAATTAAATGGGAAATTGGGAAATAAATGACTTAGAAACTCTATATAAAGGAGGGAGGAGGAGGAGGATGGACTTCTTCCTTTATACGTAACGTTACGCTTCAGGATTTTTGATTTGACTGAATTATCTTGTGGGAGTTGGGATACCTGGCTCGGTGAGGAGTGGTAGCTCGGTCTTGCGAGGCAAGCTGGGAGCTAGTTGTTCTCTGGTTTAGTGTGTGTGGCCCCTTTGCAGCTCGGGGGGCTAAGGGGGAAGAAGAGTACCCCTAGAATTGGTTGAGAGGTACCGGTGAAGTCACAACAGTCGACAAGCAAGAGCTGCACAGAGCGCGCGGGACAACGACTCAGAGCCATCACCTTGGGCTACGGTACGCTTGTTTTTATTCTGCATGGTAGATTATTATTGACCTTATGCTTTCATTTCTGTAGTTTTAATTGTGTAAAGAAAGTGTTTGACTTAGTATTTTAATTAAGAACTTAAATTTTCATATCCTTAAGCTCGTTGCTTGACTTGATTCCCTTGGCATTCGATCCCTGAATGTTGTGATTGTCCTTTTGGTTTTATTGATTTGTTGTGAAGATTTTGTGCTTTATACTTCGTCCCCATCCCTAGATCATCAGTTCATGCCTGAGCAGTTGGCCAGGAGTTGGATCGACGGTCATCACTTCGATGTTAATAGACCTATAGATCCTGCTTTTATGTGCGTGGATGATCAGTGAAGGATGTTTTTCCCGGTTGTTTACCCTTCTTATCTTCGTGTTTGATCTCTGCCTTGCAATGGTCTCTGCAGGTTATTTCACCTCTGCATCCTAAATTTTCTCGGCGTCTGAAAATTGCGTTTAGTAATCTCTGCATTTTCTCCCTTACTTACCCAGCATTCAACCCACTCTTCTTGGCATCTTACCCTCAACAAATTGTATTCATGGTTGGCACCACAACTCCTTCAATTACTCTGCGATTTATGATCTATGTTGGCAAATTACTCTGAGTTATCAATAGACTCCACCATGAAATTTTTAACTCTGCGTTTTTATTTCATTCTTGGCAACTTAACTCTGCGTTTTATTTTATTCTATGGCAAATATTCTCTGCAATTCAATACACTCAACCACAAAATTTTTAACTCTGCATTTTTAGTAGATTCATGGATATTTAACTCTGCGTTTAATACACTCCCTGGCGAATTCACTCTGCGTTTTTTATCACATTTTCATGGCGAATTTACTCTGTTGTGTTATTACATTTTGACTGCAAAATCATTATATTCACATATGATATTTAGCGAATATATATTCGCAGTTTATTAATCAATGGACAATGAACCCTCTTAACATAATTGTACCTGTCATTTATACCTTTACACCGTTAATCCGTGATGTTCACCCAGCCAAATTTGTGCTCCTTTACCCCGTAGTTCCATCACTAAGTCGTTATGTTTTACACCTCAATTTTGTGGGCGAATACCCAGCTTCCACCCTTTGCTTCCATGGCTTTAAAACCGTGATCCTCCTGGCAACGAATTCGTTGGATAGAAGATGTTATTTCCCTCTTAAATGCAATCAAAGCAATGATTATGTTTCCACTAAAACAACAATTCATCTTCCCTTTTAACGATGTTCCATCTTTTCTACTCAGTGAATTATGTAATGAGATACCTTTTTACTGAGAGATATTGCATACACCACTCAATTTAGTTATATCTCACGTCTCCCTTTCAGGCAATTTAATTGCATTAATCCGTGACCTGGTATGTCTAATTACATAAAATTTATAATGGAGATATCCTGGTCTGCGTTTTACACATTCATTGACTGCTAGTTGATTTAGGGGCTGAGATTTAGCTGAGCTTCGACCCCATTTTTTTTTAGCCTTTAAAATCCACTTTTAATATGCCTATTACATATCGATTTGTTGGATAGAAAATTTAAATTTTGACGGTGAATTTATTGATAGCAATTTTCTTTATTCAATAGTGATTTAAAATTCATCGACAATAATTATTGTACTCAACATTCTTGCCTATCTTGTTGACAGCCACAACAAAAAACGGTTATACAGCCTTTGATTATTGTTGACAATAATAACATACATAGTTAGACAACGTTCTTATGTAATGTCAAAGTAATGGATAACATCCTTATGGGTAGCATTTAAATTTTTGTTAAACAACAAAAGTTATTACTCAGCGACGCTTCATAACAGTTAGTTATGGTTATTACCTCACGATATCATTACATGTATTAATAGTTATCTATAAGTTTATCCAGAGACTTGTTGATTTAGACCAGCTTAATAGTTCTCATTTATATTTAGACAGTGTATAATTCGACATGATATATGTATGTGTATGTTAGACAAGGTATTTTCAGACAAACATGATGTAATATGTAGGTTTAGACAGAGATTGTTAATGTTAATGGACAATGTTACTTTTAATGGACAACGTTCCATGCATTAATTAGACTGCAGTGGTGTTTTATTGAACAACAACTAATCTATATTGTTAATATTGTAAGTTACATGCCAGCGATGAAGTTGAGACTCGTCAATGTTGTTAATCTTGTTGGTATTGTCAAATCATTATATATTGTTAATGTTGTCAATTTAGACCTGTTAACATTGTTGAAGTGATTAATTTAAACGGGTCAATATTGTTATTTAGACTTGTGAATAGTGGTAATTACATGCCCGCATTACTCTCTAACTAACTCTGTTAGTGTGACAGTGATTATATATAGTTTTAATATTGATTAATTTAGACTTGTTATTTAGACAACGAAGTCGATTATTTCATAAGCAATGTAGATCAGTAGTTCACTCATTTTAATGGTCAGCAGCTAATTGTTAGTCAACTTAATGGATTTGTTAAGCACATGTTTTAATTTACCCTTGATAACATTTATGACCATAGTAGCCTGATAATAATTCACTCCTTCGCACTTAGGCATCTTGCTTAACAGATAATGGTTTTGGTTGTCGGCGATGTCGTGTAGTAGCTTGCGAAACTTTATTGAATAACGTCATCTTACGTCTTGTCAACCTATTTCTTGAGGGCATATGCGTAGTCTTCTTGTCAGCTATTTCGGCTCCTAGCGTGTTAGAATTATCTTGAGTCCTTGGTCCAGTTAGGTTATGTTGCGCCAGGGTTATTGTCACACCTATCACCTTGAGACGGCATGATTCTTGATGAGGGGATCATTGCGTGCCCTAATTAATAGAGGCGAATGATAACTCAATTGAAGTCTGTGCTACCTGCGGTGGGCGTTTGTTCGTTGCAGTTTTTGTTGATGTTTGGGTTGTAACGCCTTCATGAGTTTGGTGTGCGTGCCATAGAGGCTCTAGTTATTGGCCGACGAGGTCGTTGTGTCGATTTGTGGACGTTGTCCTTTAGCTTGTAGGCATTGTCATGTTTGTGTCGGGCGGGTAGTCATTTCTATATTTTTGATTTACGCATTGTTTCGCCCAGTTGATTGTTGTTCAATGCGTTGAGTCGTTGTTGTCTGTTGCATGATCTGTGCGCGTGGGTTTGTCGTCAGGTTGTGTGGTTCAACTATCTGTCTTGTGTGGTTCAACTATTTGTCGTTGTCACCTTCTTGCCTGAAACAAAAACCAAAATAAATAAAAAATAAAATAAAATAAAAAAATTGCACTTTCTATTTCGCTAGCAGTCATAACTTTGGGGGCGTTACAGTATAAAATAATAATGTATTTAACCATGTCATTAAATAATGTAAAAAAAAACATACAACTTTTGGTAAAACCATAATCATATTTCATTTTCAAATTCCATCTTTGTTTTATGCTTTGCAAAAAAAATGTGTTAACATTTCATTTTTATTATAAAAATAATGTTGTTGATTGTTTGAGTGATATTTTAGAAAGTATTGTGAAAAAAAATGTAATGCAATATGATTTAATTCATTTTAATTGTACTAAAACAACAAAATCTTACTTTTATTGATTTATTGATATTTGTAAAATAACAAGATCATATTTTGATTTGTTGAGTTAAAGTCTCAAAAAAAAAAAATATTAATAATTTTTTTTAATAAATTCAAGTAAAAATGATTCATTTTGAAATTTTTATTTAATTCAAAAGAAAATGAATTTATACTTCTCAATAGAATAAAACATGAGAGATTTAAAAAATAAAATAAAAAATAAAATAAAAAATAAACGTATACTTCTTGCATGACATTTTAATTGCAATGCACTATTTGATTTAGTATAAAATAATAATGTATTCAATCATATCATTAAATAATAAAAAAGAAATTTATAAACTTAAAATAAAATATTTTCAACTTTTAATTAAATCATAAACAAATTACATTTTCAAATTCCAACTTTCTTAGTTTTATGTTTATGTTTGATTTAGTATAAAATAATAATGTATTCAATTATATTATTAAATAATAAAAATGAAACTTATAAACTTAAAATAAAATATGTTCAACTTTTACATAAATTATAAATAAATTACATTTTCAAATTCCAACTTTCTTAGTTTTATGTTTTGCACAAAATTGTGTTAACATTTCATTTTTATTATAAAAACAAGAATGTTGATTATGTGATATTTTCGGAAGTATGGTGAAAAAATGTAATAGATATGCTCTAAATCATTTTAATAGGAAGTAAGACAAGAAAATTGTGTTTGGGTTGAGATTTGTTGAATTCAACTTTATTTCATAAAATTTATTATTTTTGTTATCAAAATTCATACTTTAAGTTTAAGTTTTGAAATATTATTAAAATTTGTTTTTTTATATATATTTAAAAAATGTTAAATAAGAAACGTTATAAAAATATTAATATGATAAGTAAATATTAGTATTAAATTTTTTTTCATTCATCATATGTATTACTATTAAAAATAAATACTAATGTTACTATTTAAAAATTAGTTTATTAAATTTACATGGTGAAACAAGTTACTTGATAAGTAACTTTCCTTTATTCTAAAACTACAAAAATATATAATATTTAATGTTTTTTTTTTTAATTTTTTATCATAAATTTATAAAATTATTATTTAATATTTATTAAAATTTAAAAACTTAATTATACAAATAGTTTTAGAAATTTCACTTAAATTTACAATACATCAAAAATATCAAATAACTTACATTTTCTAAAACAGTAACATTAATCTCATTTCCCATTTTTAGAAAGTAAGTATAAATTAATACCAATATTTTCATAATAGAATTGTCTCTGGTAATAATGTATAATATAATGTATAATATCATGACTTCTTGTCTTGTAAAACTTTCTAAGTGAGAAATTTTACTTGAATTTATAATACATTAAAAATGTCAAAACACTTACATTTCCTAAAATAGTAACATTAATCTCATTTCCCATTTTTAAAAAGTAAGTACAAATTGATACCAATATTTTCATAATAGAATTGTCTCTAGTGATAATGTATAATATCATGACTTCTTGTCTTGTAAGACTTCCTAAGTGAATTTCCTTTTCATACTTTGTATGGTATGACTTATAATTTAATGCTTTTACTCAAATTTGTAATACAACAAAAATATCAAAACACTCACATTTCCTAAAACAGTAACATTAATCCCATTTCCTATGTTTAGAAAGTAAGTATAAATTGATACCAATATTTTCATAATAGAATTTTCTCTTGTGATAATGTATAGTATAATGTATAATATCATGACTTCTAAATCTTGTAAGACTTTCCAAGTGAATTTCCTTTTTATACTTTGCATTGTATGACTTATAATTTAATGATTTCTTATATATAAGTAAGTACAAATTGATACCAATATTTTCATAATAGAATTGTCTCTAGTGATAATGTATAATATCATGACTTCTAAATCTTGTAAGACTTTCCAAGTGAATTTCCTTTTTATACTTTGCAAAGGAAAGTATCTAGTAATTTAATGCTTTTACTCAAATTTGTAATACAACAAAAATATCAAAACACTCACATTTCCTAAAACAGTAACATTAATCCCATTTCCTATGTTTAGAAAGCAAGTATAGTAAATTGATACCAATATTTTCATAATAAATTCCTTGTGATAATGTATAGTATAATGTATAATATCATGACTTCTAAATCTTGTAAGACTTTCCAAGTGAATTTCCTTTTTATACTTTGCATTGTATGACTTATAATTTAATGATTTCTTATATAATAGTATTAAAAATTATTTTAAAATTTGTAAAAAATAAATTTAAGTTTAAAAGTTATTATTATTTTAAAAATAAATCTTAGAATTTTGTTGTAAAATTATTTTCAAAAGCATATAAAAATAAATTGCACAAAAATATATTATTATTTTAAAAATAAATTTTAAATTTTAATATCAAAATTATTTTTAAAAATATTGTAAAAAAAATAAATTTAAATTTAAAAACCATTACTATTTTAAAAATAAATCTTAAAGTTTATCATTAAAATTATTTTCAAAAAATTATTGTCAAAAATTTAAAAGTTATTATTATTTAAAAAATAAATAAAATTTAATTTTTTTCACACTATTATTTTAAAAATAACACTGTTATTTTTAAAACCTCTAAAATTGAAAAGTTTTTACATGTAAAATTGAAAAGTTTTTACATGTAAAATTGAAAAGTTTTTACATATAATTTAAATTTTTAAAATGGTATATATTTATTTTTAAAATCAATAAAAATTAAAAATAATAATTTTTTTTTTATAAATTAATATGTGTAAAATTAAATATAATCACAATTATAAATGTATTTTTAATCATTATTAAGGAAAAACTAAAATTTGTACCCAATAAAAAAAACTAATGAAATCCATTAAATAATTATAAATAATCATATCAAGCAAACTTATATTTTAGTCGTAATCAAATGTTTAACTATATCCAAATTATCAAGTAAAACCACATACTTAACAAAATTTGTATTAAGTGAAAAAAATTTACTAGTTAAACCCCATATTTGTTTAAGAATAATATTTTAAAAATCATTTTTAAGATGATTGATGTTTTTAAAAGAATATTTTGGTTTTGTTTTTTTCTTATTATAAAAACTATTTTTTTTTCAAGAAAAAAAATCAAGTAATTTTATTAAGCATAGAAAAATTATAATAATATATACCAAGAAGTTCTCATAAATACCTTATGCATAGTGGCATTACAATCTTCATAAAAAATAATAGTCAAAAGGCATTTCCAACAAAATTGTCTTGCTCAAACTTCCCCATAACTAACTTTGCCCAAAAAAGATATACTCTTGTGTTCTATATAATTATACAAATAGTTCCCAAAAAAGAGTCCAAATTTTTTTACAAGTATAATTTATCCATAAATTCTAATACAATAAAAAAAAGTTAAAACCAAGGTTAATGAAGGTTCCGTCTTGCTTCAATCCTTTTTTGGACAACATGTATGCTTTAGTGTTTTTATCTCTGTAAACATGTGCGAATGAAAGGTTAGATAATGTTGATTGCAAATTCTTGATGTCCCGGAATAATGGTTGTAGAATTTTTTTTCTCAATATAAAGTCTCCTTTCATCCATTAAATGACTAAAAATGGGTCTCCCAGAATTTGTTTTGTGTAATGTACAAGGGTTATAATGAGAACCAGTTTGAGAGCCAAAAGTTCACTATAGTTGTTTGTGGAATGTCATATGTCGGCTTTGAAGGAGATAGTGTGAATTGGGGAGAGGAAAATAATTCTCCCATCCCCTCCTCTAGATGGAGTGTCTTAAGAGAATCCATCAAATTAAGCCCATGGAAATTGTTCATTGATATGACCTATTTAAAATCAAGTACAAGGAGGAGGAAAGGAGAATTGAGGAAAAGCAATTATAATGTTGAGACTTTGATATGACCACATTCCCTAAGCATAGGTGAGGAGTAGAGTTTTGTATTTATTTATGTTCTTATTTTGGTAGTGTTTCTTGAATGCTTCATTTATAGAGTCCCCTTCCCAAGTGTTATGAAGTCATGTTATGACTTTGATTTCTTTCCAATATTGCTTCAAGTACGGGTAGGAAATAATGATATGGTTGTTGGTTTCAAGGTCTACTTCACAAACACAACACCTACTTGGTCCTCCGAAACTTATTTTTTGTAGTATATCCTAGGTAAGGGTCTTGTTCTTGAGGGGGTACTAAAGTGAATCTTGATTTCCTTCTCAATATCATCATTCTTCTTGATCTTTTCTGTAGAGGTTGATTTAAGGGATACAATTTGATTCTAGTCCCTTTTGTTTATGAGGGAATTATGAAAAAATTTAGTATTTTTATCACCTCCTTTTAACCATCAAATTATTAAATTTTGTTTCAAAATGACTTCTTCTTGCTTATCACTAATATTATTCTCATTATGGAGGTGGGTTTCTCGAACAATGATTTTCTACAAGTTTTCCATGTATTTCTCCAATTGAAGTTTTTCCTGAAAAATGTTACTCAATGTATCCTTTCCACACTTTGATTATTTGCTTGATATAACTCATTATTTATTGATATTGGTGCATTTTTAGCCTTGAATAGTACCTCCTTCCCTTCATCATGTCCCTATGTCTTGCATGAAGTCGATATGGTCGAACCAAAATTTATCAATTTGAAAGGTTTCAACCTGGGGATAACATTATTTTCCCTTGTCAAACTAATAGGCCAGTGATGTGATCCAGAGAAGGGTAGGATCTCTATTGAGATGGAAGTCTTGGTCTAGAGGAGAGAATATGAAACCATAAACATGTCTAATCTTACTATAATTAGGTGCGTACCATGTCTTCTAGTGTTTTAGGTGTGACATCCATAGTTTATCTATATGTCCACCAAGTGCAACTTCTCTATGGTTTCCTTGAATGCCACATTTCCAACATCTAACCAACATTGGTCACCTCTCTTTTCCTGCAAGGATATGATCATATTAAAACCCCCCAATATCTAGTACTACCCCTATATGGCTGAGTCTAGCACCTAGATGGAGTACATAAAGGGATTTTTGAGATTAGGATTAGGAGGGTCATAAGAATTCATAATGTGCCCCTGATTTTGGGCTCCTATTATTGTGTAGCTAGATAATATGAATCTGGTAGTATTCATCATAAATTCAAAGGTGATCTAGCTAGGGTCCCATAGGACTGCAGCCAGGCAAGTAAGAAAAAAGGCATTTTTTTTAAAAATGAAATGAAAAATACGATTCGCCAGATTCATTTTTTCCATGATGAGGGGTCTTCCCCCTTCGACCCTCTGGGTATTATTTATTTAGCCCCTTGGGATCCCCTTGCCCAGCTCCCTTGGGGCCCCCTCCTTGCCCCTTGCCCGACCCCTTGGGCCCCCTTGCCCCTGCCCTTGGCAGAACATTCTTTTATATGCAAAGCGCCTCTGTGCTCCTCTTTCTCATAGGAGGGAACCTTTCTCATCCCCCCTCTCATATTTATTGTATTTTTAATCCACATACCACCCCATCTACATCCATATCTAAGACCTTAATTTATTTATAGTATTTCCTATCTATGGTTATCATTGTGTTTCGTTCCCATTTATTTTTTGCAACACAACTATTCTGGGTTTTTCCTTAGCAATTCTCTTCCTCAAGACATGATGTTTGGAGGGGTCATTTAGTCCTCTTATGTTATATGAGAAGACCTTCATTTTAAAATTTTGGTTGAGAGGTGAAGTACTTCTCTGGGATCCCTTTGTCTTGGCTTGTGTTACATAATATTTCCCCTACGGACAGGTGAAATATCCCTTGGATATCTAGACCCCTATTGTCCAAGACAGAAAAACAAACAAATAAACACTAACATTCCTTTAGATCTATTATTTATGTCTATATGCAGAGAATATGGAATAAATAAGTGTGAATTACTACTTTTTGACGATTGTCCTCGTTGATATCCAATCTTTGGTCTTGTTGTCCAAGATGCTATCATGATGAAGAAATTCTGCAAGGAACATAATGACACCTTCTACTCCTACAATATATCATTATATAAGAGCATATCTATCTATATAGACATACATGTATAAACCACAACATGAAGGAAATAGGCCAAGTTATAATAATGGAGAAACATGGTGAAGTACTTACAAACCAACATTAACGTTGTGGTAGCTCCTCCAAGATCTCCAATCTAGTCCTTGCCTAAATTTCTCAAGATCAGAATGATGATGATTTGATGGATTCCTTCCTCCAAGATCAAAGGTTTGACACTTTGAAATCCTTTCTCCCCCATTTTCACCTTTGAGTGGCCTCACTATATAGGATTTGGGAGGTTCAACAACCATCGCCAATTTAGGGGATAGTTGAGATATTGGTTCCTTAGGTTAGGATTTGGTTACCAAAAATGGAGGGAATATGGGTGACTTGAATTATGACTCAACCCCTCGACCAAAACCACTTAAGAGCATCTCGAAGCTAATCCTTAGAAAATGGAGGGCTACTTGTAACTACCCTAACAACTTCAACGCTCCCCTAGTATTGAGCATAGAGTGTTGTCAATGCTCCCTATACATGGGCATGGGGGCATTGATAAGATTTCAACACTCCCTATACATGGGCAGGGGAGCATTGACCTTCAAAAGGTCATAATCTCAAGGTAAAAAACATTTTTTCAACCTTCTCATGATGATTTTTTCTCCTCCACATTGATTAGGGATTATGAAAAATGTTCTTCCATGGTGTTAAAGTTGTGACACTTAATAAAGTGCATGCGACACGTAGTAAGGTGCATATGACACTTGATAAAGTGCATGTGACACTTAGTAAGGTGCATACGACACTTAAGTGTGACATGGTGGTGTGACATTTAAGTGTGTAACAGATGCCCCCTAAAGTGTGAGGTCAGAGAAGAAACTGATGGTCAAAACAATTTACAAAATATTAATTCAAGGGCAGTAGAGTAGGAGAGCCCGACAAAAGATGCAAACAAACATAAAATAGTATACATGTATCATCCTCGGGGAGAGCATACCTATGCTCAAAGTAAACTGACTCAAGGCATGGTCGTCGACCAATACATTGTAGATCTATGAAAGCATTGACTAAGGATATGGCCACCAAACATACAATTTTGATCCATACCTCCATGACTTGATTAAGTCATAGCCACGAAAGAATACACAGTGGAGCTACGATATGCCAAAACAACATAGCCATAGACCAATACAAAGTGGATCTATGTGACAATATATATATCAGTGGGGTCTCCAATTGGATGAGTGTACTGGAATCCCTAAAATACTCAGATAATCTCGATCAACCTGGGTAAAGAAGATAACAGAGTGAGCACCCAACCTAGGGTCTTCATCTCGATCCCGAAATAGTACAAGTCTATCCATGTGAATATATTTCTTGATGTCGATCATAGTAGAAACTACTTTATTACCGATTATTAACGTATACCATTAACAAGTGCAAGGGAAATCACCAATGATGGCAATGACTCCCAAGGTACCCTAGTACATTCCAACAAATGTGAATAAATGATTTGAAGTCGAACATCTATGGAATCATTCGATTAGAGGAAAATGGTCTAAACCTAATGTCGAAGGTGAGGAAACCTGCCATTGAGGCACGCAGGCTCCAATGTACGAACTGGTTTCTAAGTCTAATTCTCAGATAATGTGTTGAAGTTGATAGGAACAAACTCATTGAAGGAGGGCCATGATGTTTCCCCCATAATTGACATGAAATTGACATAGGAAAGTGATATAAGACGATATATGAAATGAGAATGGACTGACATGGGGATGAAAACCGGTAATATTTTAGAGTGGTTGGTTTGAAGTAAAATTTCCCTTGAACATTATGAGGCACGAAAAATGACTTTGCAGGATTGACTCAACTAAGAGATAGACAAAAACATAGTGCGACGATCATCGGGGCACTCTTCGGGTGAGTTGAAGGAGTATGAGGACTCATGATATTGGTATGACTTAAAGACAAGCATATTACCCAACTATAAGACGAGACGCAAACAAGGGCCATGTTCAAGAGAGACAACAAAAAGCTGCCATAATGCTTTCTAAAACTTGACCCACTTCCTTAATTTTTTTCCCCACTATGATAGAGAGTACCTCTTTGTTTTTTAATGAGATTGAGGAGGATAACATATGCTGGGTATAGCTCATATTCGATGAGTCCCCACTACAAGGAAAATACCCTATAGCGAAGGTTTTTGTGGAAGCCCCTACAAAAATAGCCCAAAAATCTCTTTGTAGCGGAGGTGCGCGGGTGGATGTTTTAGCGGATTTTTTTTTTAATGGTGTGTTTATAAGACTATACCACACTGGTGCGCCACCATAAATAAATGCATTGGTGCTAATAGACAATGGTGCATCGTTGCAGAGTTAATTAAAAAAAAAAAAACCCGATGTGCGTCATATAAAAGAAGCTCGCGAGCACTGGTGTGCATGCAACAAGTGCACCATCTTTGCATTTTTCTTTTAAAAATGAATATCAGTGAGTCCTTGTCCATTGGGCGCATCGGTGCGTTCCAAACTCGTGCACCGTTGCATGTTTTTTTTTTTAAATAACGATGCGTTGTTTGCAGCGGTTGGCCACCAAAAATCAACGCACTGGTGTGAATAGACAATGGTGCACCATTGCAGAGTTATTTAAAAAAATAAAAAACAACAATGCACATAATATAAAATAAGCTTGTGAACACTGGTTCGCATGAAACGAGCACACCGGTGCACAACAAACAAGTGCACAGTCTTTGCATTTTTTCTTTTAAAAATGAATAATAATGCGCCTTTGTCCTCGGGGCGCATCAGTGCGTTCCAAAATGGTGCACCGTCACAGGGTTTTTTAAAAATAATGGTGCATTTTTTCAGTGGTGACCATCGATGCACTTAACACGAGTGCACCAAAACATGGGTAAATAAAAATAAATGACAGTTAAAAAATGTTTTTACCATTTTGAGTGCAGAGAAGCTCTCAAGAACCATTCCACCTTTCCCAACTAAAGCGCACTGTTGTTGGTTCTTCTGTTGCTTTCTTTGTTTCCGTTCGGTGCTTGGTTCGTGGAATTCTAATTTTTCCATACGGTGGGCAAATTTCATTTTTTTCACTACATCCCAACCATGCCTTCTCGACGAGAAAATGTCCAGGTAAATTCCTTATTTCTTTATACGTTGTATTTTTACCGGATTTAATTGTAAAATTGAGTAAAATTTGCATTTTTTTTCAAAAAAAATTATACGCGGTGCATTCAATTCGTTCAGCTCGAACCGTGTGCGGTGCACCTTACAAATTTTACAGGGTGCACTGAAAATGTATAGTTTTTTTTTGTTGGTGCGTCATAATATGGAACGCATCGGTGTGTACTTATAAACGACGCACCGGTGCGTTCATAATAAACGACGCACCGTCGAAAATAAATAGTTTCCATTAAACAGTGCGTTGTTTATAGTGAATGCACCAGTGTGTTCATAAAAATATACGCATCGTTTAATGGAAACTATATATTTTCGATGGTGTGTTCATAATAAACAATGCACCATCGAAAATAAATAGTTTCCATTAAACGGTGTGTTGTTTATAGTGAACGCACCGATGCTTTCATTAAAATATACACATCGTTGAAAATAGATATTTGTTTAAGTCGTGTGTCCTTGATAGATAACACACCAGTGCGTACACAATAAACTATGCAATGTGAACATTATTTTATTTTTCAATCGGTGTGTGGATTATACAGAACGGACCGGTGTGCAAGCAAGGATACAACACATCGTGTAAAATGAGTGTCTAGTCGTGATGAATGGAACACACCGGGGGGTCATAGTATCTAGACGCATCGTGCTTTTGTGGTGTGTTGTATACAATGGGGTGCACCAGTGCGTTGATAATTACTATGCACCCCCTAAAATAAATTACATTTTTCATGCGATGCGTAAGATATGTGTGCACGCCGTGGGTGGTGCGTTACTGTTTTTCAGGAGCATCGAAGGTTAATTTTTTGTTTTTTTGAAAAAAAAATTGCGTTTGCATATTTTGAAATATATTTCTTATTTACTAAAAAAAAGTTGTGTTTTTATGTATGATGTTGATGTAATTTATATGTTAATTATGTAGATACATTAGCGCATGCAGGAGCATCAACATAGAGTGGACCAATACCATATGGTTTGGGAGTGGGAGGCTAGAGAGAGAGAGAGGGATTTGCACCCTCGTCCTATTATTGCAGCTACGCGGCTCCTCTTGAGGAATATAGGCCCCCTCAAGTACTACTAGGAGGCTACATACCTGAAGAGGAATTATTCCTTTCTTGCATAGTTGATTCCTCGATGGGATGCCCATCAGCAGACATTCAGAGTCGGTCCTCATCAGTGGTACCATCCCACTGAGGAGGATATTTATTTTATCACTTGGTTATCTCGGAGAGGGTAGGATTTTCCCAAGTTTCCTGATGTCTCAGTGAGTGTTGCAGTTGAGAGTCGGATTTCCTACTCTTAGAGGTATATTATGCGCAATATACATTTTCCTAGTGATTTTTAGGTGGATGGTGGACAATTATGAATCACCTCGTTCGGTGCAGAGGACGTTAGGTGCCTCTCATTGTTTTTGTCGACCATTTCACACTTTACTAGTGATGGTAAGAGCATTAGTTGCACGCTTTTACGCTATGTTGATTCTTTGATACAGAGGCCATGACTTATTTGGTGGTCTATCATTTTCTTGAGGCATATTTGTATAGCACTGGATAGATTTTGTGCTATGATATATGGGAGGGAGAACTTCCCATTTTTTTCAAAGTTATTTTGTTTGTTTTTTGAGAGATTTCCAGAGACGAGACGTATTTTTGTTCGTTGGCCTCCTAGTCTGATGACCGAGGTGCGGATGCACATGAGGGGAAAGATGATTCCCAAGAGGGGCATGCTTGATTTTCCATCTAGGATTTCCAGGGAGGCACTTCAACTATTATCTAGTGAGGCATATTACGTGTTCGTGATGGTGTTGTGCCCTTACACAGGGATGGATTGGCGAGGATGTCCCAACATCCTCTTCACAACGGATGAGCCACCGTATCATTGAGGTAATATTTAAATTAATCTTGTACTTTCATTTTATTGTCTTACTTAATTCGAATGAATTTTATTCTATCATGTTCTTTAACGTATTTTATTAAATTGTTTAATGAAATTGTCGACTAATTATTAACTTGTGTTATATTTTGCAGAGGTTGGCACATTTTTTGGGGACATGCATCCTCCCCTGCCACTTGATGTAGATGAGGAGATGGTTGAGTTTGTGGAGGGTTAGGGTCCTCAACCGCATATACCACCCGACATGCGATGTATGCCCGATCTTAGATATAGGATGGAGGTGTGTGACAAACTGATGGCAGTTTTGGTTGGTGCAGGATTCCTCCCTGTCCAAATGCGAGACATCAGGGCTGACCTTGATCTCTTGCAGCTCTATATGGAATTTTCACGTGATATGACGTCTATTATGCATCATATCATTGGAGCTGCGAGGTTACCGATAGGGATGAGAGATGGCGCGTCCTCTAGTACAGATGATGATGAGGGTGGTGATGATGATCATCAGGGTGGTGATGGCACTTCTGCCCCAATACTTCCTCCTCCTCATCTGGGTGGTGATGTTGATCAGGGTGGTGATCATGGTGATTATGCTTCAATACCTCTTCCTTCTCCTCTGGGTGGTGATGTTGATCAGGTTGCAGGTGATCATGGTGCTTCTACTTTAGTACCTCCTCCTCCTCTTCCAAGTGGTGATGTTGATCGGGGTGGTGATGTTGATCAGGGTGGTGATGGTGCTTCTTCTTCAGTACCTCCTCCTCCTTCACCTCACTCGGATGAGCAGGGCGCATCACCTATTCCTCCACAACATGCTTCTCATGAGATACTATTCCTATTATGAACACAATTGATTAATAATTATAATTTATAACCTTGAATAAAAAAACATTTAGAATATACCTCAACCCGATTAACATAAGGGAAAACCCTAATAACTTAATAATTTACTTAATACCTGAAATTATACCCTAGAACGAACTTAATTAAAATGAAGACAAAAACATTAATTTAATAATAATTAATTACAATGAAAACAAAAACATTAAAATAATAATAACTCATTACAAACCTTAAAACTAAAATAACCAAAATAAGAAACCCTAATATAAACTTAAACAAACAATTAATTTTATTAAATTTTTTTATATACCTCAACCCTAAAAAAACTTAAACAATTCACTTAAATACCTAATAATTAAAAACCTAAAACCTAAATAAAGATTAAAAGTTTAATTAATAACAAATTAATATAAACCCTAAATAACCAAAATAAGAAACCCTAAAAATATTAAACAAAGAATTTATTAAATAATTCTACAAAAAACTTAGCCGACACCTAAGTTTTTTGCCCACACTTCCAGTATTTATACCATCTCTTCCCATATTTTTAACCCAGGCTCAATGTCCTGAAGATGGATCCTGATTTGGATCTGAAACATCGATAGTTTATTGAGAAAATTGTGGCTATTCCAATCAAAACGAAAAATCTCAACCACAGAAATCTCATTAATTAGATATGTAGTTATAACAGTTATTTGTGTTGTTGACCAGATATGTACATTATACTAGTTATTTTACTTTTTTC
>SNQJ01S0150618.1:0-15902 GCA_010110895.2 Picea sitchensis
AATCTAAATTACAACTAATGGCCTAAAGCTGACATAAATAAAATAGCATTACTAATCTAATATGCCCCAATTAAGGGGTAATGAGCCAATATTAGGGCTTAACACATTTGCCTTTTAAGAAACCAAAGGTCAGATTTATAGTTGTAGCAAGGTTATTACAGTTAGACTACTTCAAGTGGATTGTTTCAAAGAATTTCATTAGTAGGAGCATTTTCATTATGAATTAGATAGAGGTGTGAAGATTTGAGATTTCTATGATCAAGATAAGTTTGACTCCATTCCTGTACATATTGTACTGGTTCCTCAAAGTCTACCTTCCCGAGTTGACAATTAAGTGTTGGAATATATGGTATATATCTAGCTCAACGTTTTGGTGTTGTTGTCGGGGAGGCACTAAAAAGGATTGGAGAATAGAGATTGTGTTGTGTTTGTTGAAGGCCAGGGGGAGGAGGAGTTGTAATACGGAAGGTTGTGTGGTTTTTTTTTTGAGATTTTAATCGAAGAAATTGTAAAAAAAACCAACAAAAATCACTCAAATGGATTCAAGAATTGTTCAAAGAAGGAGGGTGTTACTTCAGCAGATTTCTAATATTCTAATGGAGCTTGAAGATCTACCTATAACTTAGGAAGAAAAATACAAATCACTAGATTTAGCAGGCTCCTTCAAGCATGCATGTCTACCTGCAAAAGAGGTCAAGATAGTAGAAACTTCATTAGGTATAGAAAAGGCATTGGAACTAGGAAGTCAAGAGTTTCTTGCATGATGACCTCCTATGGGTGGTCAAGGATATGAAGATCAGATATCTGAAGGGCTGCAGAGTATGGATATTGATAGTATTAAAACTCAAGAGCACCAGGGTATGCAAGAATCTATAGAAAATTGTTTTCAATCTATTATGAGGCCTCAAGAAAGATTCCTTCTTCAGGTTCTCTTGGATCTGGCAATAAACATCTTGTTGGTTCCTCATATCCATTCAACAGTTCAGGTACAATTCTTTTATTTGGACATGAGGTTACTTTCTATCTTGATGCGTGAATGGTTTCTCTGGAAATCAACCTTTACTTGAATGAAGATTTGTCTTGTTTTCAAGTAGGTAGGAATAAAATGTTGCAAATAGTCAGTAAAAATGCAGCAATCCTTTTTATTTTTGAAAGAATAAGCAATCAGTTGGTTCGACAACTCTGTTCTTCTATAGAGTTCAGATTTAAAAAAATTCTCTGCATCATTATTTCGGTACCAAAGATGGACATCAACAGTCCACATAGTTTATGGGAGGATAACTTCAGCAATCAATCAACAACTTCTTGGAGGACATAGTCACCATCTGATCTTGATCTGCACATTTGGTACAGGTACAACAACAATATTGAGGTATGCATTTTTAAAACTCTTAATTTGACAAAATACAAGAAGAAAATTTTGCTCAATTTGTCTAAAATCTTCCTCATTTTGGTTATCCTTGATTGACAAACCTATGTTTCTCATTTGACATTTTGAATCCTTTTAGTGATTCGAAATGCGCCCTTTAATGGTATGCCAAGGTCTTTTATAAGTCTGTAGAAGATTTTTCGTATGACAATCTTCTCTCCTGATCCTTACCTTTGGGGAAAACTATTCTCAAATTATGATCCTCTGCCTCACAAACAATATGAGTATTGGAAACAGATAAAGAAATTATGTAGGGTGGTCCTATACTAGTACGATTGGCATCATCGGATGAAGAGTAGTTTTGATGGGGATTATGTTCATACAAACAAGGGACTAGAATCATTGATGATATAAGGAATCTCTCTCTAAAATTAGTGAGTTAAGTTAAGGCGTAAAATCTGGAACAAGCATAACTCCTACGCATGTGAAATTAAACTTTTTTTTCCCTACCCTGACCTTATTCTTTAATGATTATCTCCATGCAAAACAAGATTCAATCTTGTACTTGCCCATCTATCCTTATGCTTTTCAAGTATTTACCCTGTCATGATTACTTCCATATAAAACATGATTTCATTCCTGTACCTGCCATTTATCCTTTCACCACAATCTTGTTTCCCCACTTCCAAATTCTAAATATCTCTATACTATTTTCCATCATTATTTTACGTGCCTTTATTTACCTAATTTCGAATCACTATCGGGATTTGAAATAAGCCCTATCAACATATCGTTGTATCCCTCCTTAGTTCTGAATTGTTGTTGAATGCTTTTCTGTTGCATTTTTTCCAAAAATGGTGGCTATTCGTTATGAACCAGGTTCAATTCAAGATCTAGAGGCAACACTAGAGTACAATGCTTGTCGAGAGATGTTTCGCATTCAAGTATGGCATAGGTGCTTTGAAAAATTCTGTGGGAACGATAGTAGCATCTCACTTTTGTTTACTCAAGGGTTTGATCGCAGGGTTACTCGATTTAGGGATATTGTGATGGAGATTACAGAGCAGACTATTGTTGTAGCTACAGGCTTGCCTCAAACTGGAGAAAAATGGTTTAAGAAGCAGAATTTGACAATATCAGAGAGGAATTGGTTTTTGAAGTAAAAGTATCATGATACAGATTGGTCTAAAGGAGTTCCAAGGGCTTGGATTAATGACGAATGGAAGAAACAATTAATTGTCCTCTAATGATATCTGACTTGTGAAGGGTGATACAATCTGACTTGCACCTATCATATCCTCATCTTACAACATTTTGCACAAGGTAAGGAAATGAATTTTCCTTATTTTCTTTGGAGGAGTTTAAAGAAAATGTGTGAAATAGTGAAGAGGTCAGTTGTGTTAGAAAAACAGGACCGTGGAAGAATAAAATAAAACAAATGCGGAAACAAAACACATAAGATACACAATACAAGAGAGGCACAGATTTACGTGGTTCACCCAGTGTGGGCTATGTCCACCAGAGAATTTTCCAGGTCCTTCCTTTATTATTATCTAGCAAATGAAGGGATACAACCTACAACAAAACCCGTTGTAACTTCTTCTTCTTTCTCTCACAGTCTCCTCTCTCAGAATACAATATTCACAATCAACCATAGCCACAATACATTTCCCTCATAAAAGAGGGTTTCCTTCTAGGGGAAAAAGCCCTAACATAATCTCTACTGTTAGATCTGCGACCTTATAATGAACGGTCCAGATTTACAATGAAATTACAATATACATTTACAACTATGCACTCCCCTGCGTGGAAGAGTGTACATACTTCTGGGGTGTAAATAATTCATGGGATATAAACACGGCTGAAAGTAAAAGACCTCTAAATCAGGAAGATAATCAGGCTCCACAACCAACAAGTTGTAAACCCTGAGCAGCATTTGTTTCATCATGGGCTAATTAAATTATTAATTGTGACTGAATTAAAAGCCCGTAAAGACACCTGGAATAATTTCATAGCTGGAAATTTGTCTAGTCCTACTGTCCCTACAAGAATTAAAAGGTCTCTCTCTCACACTGGTAAAAAGAGGAAGGTCAAAGTGATAGGATAAGTTTCATCTTTAGAGCTTGAATTCAAGAAAATGACTAGAAGTATGACATCTAAGAACCCCAATCTTGATACTCCTTCCCCTGAATTTCAAATGAAACTCTATATAGATACTGATGATGAGATAGAAGGATGCTCATTGGCCATTGCAGATGTCCTAGTAAATTTAAAGAAGGAATTACCTCCACGTTTATCCCAATCTAGTTCACCTCCACTGAATCCTACAGGAATGGGTAGTCCCAAGATAATTTCTCCTAAAAAATTCTTTAAGTTACAGACAGAGAATGCACACTTAAAAGAGAATTTGCATGAATATGAGGTATTGGATCGATTGCTTAAAACTGATAACACTACATTGAAAGGTCACCTTTCTCAATCTCAGGTTGAGGAGTCTGATATGTGTGCACAAATAGATAAATTTTGTTCTCAGGCCAATACACTCAGTTTTGAAAATAGGAATCTTTAGTCAAGACTCAATCGCGGGTATCAGGAGACTCGCACACTTCTAATTGAAAATCGATCTCTTAGGAAGCGACTTCACAGTATAGGGCAGGAAGCGGAAAATGAGGCCGATAAAGAAGATGAGGCAGAATCCATTCTAGATACTACACCGAGTTAGAAATTTTCAGGGACTTTTCTTTGCATGAGGACATGCAAAACTTTGGGTTTGGGGGGATGTTAGAACCCAAATTTGATCAATTTTTATGCCTTATATCTTTTCATATGATCTTTCTAACAGTCTTATACCCCTCATTTTGTAGAACTTTGGTTTAAACATTGGCTTAAATCGATATCTAAAGACCCAAAACTTGTCTTTAATAGTTCTCTTGTTTTTAGTTAAGTTTTGAGAGTTTTTAATGCACAATCTCACTTATAATATTATATTATGGATTCCTGTACTAATGTTGACGTTCCAGCACCAGGATGAATGTTTCAAGGATGATCCCTCCATGAGAATCTTCGTAAACAACCAGCGCATGCTCTATTTCAGTTATAAATAAATGACAAATTGTCTTGATGACACTTCGTGTCATGAGACTAAGGTAGTTAAAAGGCATCACGATATTCTCTCCTACATTGGCACAATGGTTATACTATCTCTGTGATGGTGAGCGCATCATTTCTCTCTTGTATTAATGCGAAATACATATCCAATTCCTTATGTAACTGTTACATTAATTATGTTATATATTCTGGGATATGGGAAGATACTAGAAATCTAGTATGTAGGGGGGTTCGAAATTCTATATAAGGGAGGATCAAAATGAGAGATGCATGTAGATATGATGGGGAATAGTTGATAGATAGAACAAATCATAGAGGAATGTAATCATTTGTTTGTAGATGGAATAGAACAAGAACACATTTCTTATTTTAGTTTTCTATATTTGATTAATTCTGAATCTTGTCTATGAGAATGGATTGATAATTGATTATCGATGCAACTTGGATAGGAAGGGCCCCCTGCCCAGGTTTGCAGTGCATCTTCAGTCATAATAGAAGGATTGTTGTAGATTCTTTCTTTTTTCAGAAATTTTGATTAATTTCTAGCAATTTAATTTCAGTCATGTTCATGATTTGGGGAGTTTTCATTTGCTTACAACAGTTAAGGAGTAATAAGGTTATAGTTAGCGGCTTGAGTGATTTCAATTTAGTTTTTATTTATTAGCAGAATGTGTTACACATTGGTTCAGTTTATTTGGAATAAGATGTTGAAGTTTTGAAGTTATAAGGATTGGTTGTTGGTTTAAGTATCTTTCACATTTGGATAGTCATTTGATTTTAAGAGAATACTTGGTTTAATAGCATAATCTCATATTAAGTGATTTGGTGAAATATGAAAGTAATGATCTAGGATATCAAATTGAGTTAAGATTCTTATCCTGAGAAATCAATGGAATTAGTTGCAGTCATGATTGTAATTATGAATTCATAATTCTCAGTATTCTCTAATGATAGCTCAAAGTTGGATGTAATGAAGAAATGATTGAGGAAGGAGTATTGTGGATCATTTTCCTTTTAAGAAACCAAAGGTGAGATTTATAGTTGTAGCAAGGTTATTTCAATTAGACTACTTCAAGTGGATTGTTTCCAAGAATTTCATTAGTAGGAGCATTTTCATTATGAATTAGATAGAGGTGTGAATATTTGAGATTTCTATGAGCAAGATAAGTTTGACTCCATTACTGTACATATTGTACTGGTTCCTCAAAGTCTACCTTCCCGGGTTGACAATTAAGTGTTAGAATATATGGTATATATCTAGCTCAACAATATTACAACCACAAATAAAAACAAGTATATATATAAGTTGCAATGTTAATGTTTATATTTTATTTGCAATTAAGTATTAAATGTGTTATACTATAGAATTGATCAAAAGAAGTATTATTGGTATTTGATTGAAAGTTTAACATTTTTGTCTTTAGGTTGCAAGGAGACAATACAAGAGAATAATGTCTCATCTATAAATTTACAAGAAAACACTCAAGGTTAGTGTATTTTCTCAACAATTGTTTCTTAAAATTTCTTCTAGCATGAATAAAATGCTTTGACTAGATTATTTTTTATTGTTTTGTAGCCAAAATAATTGAAAAGAAATTAGTTATTTTTTAATTAAAGGATGTTTTCTATCAAAGCATCAATGATGATTCAACAAAAAAGGAACATATTGAGAAAATGTGAAGGGTTGAGGATGATACAATAGAGAAAATATTATTTTAGTTTCATGCACATGCAATACATTTTTTTAATATGTTTTTCTAGAATGAATCTCTTGACATTGCAATTTGGATGACAACTTCAAAAGAAATTGCAACAAAAGTTATAGAAAATTTGGTTTCAAAACAATCACGAGATCGACTTGTGTTTACATGGAGTGCTTCAAATTGCAAATCAAAAAAGAGGCATAAGGACATTGACAATCGAACAACAACTATACACACTAAATCATTGAGAAAAGTGTGGGATACACATACTCAATATGATAAATCTAACACTGTTATAGTGGATTGTTCACTTCAGACGGTGAAAGAAATTCCCAAATAAAATGTGATTCTTGCCACTCCATTCATTAGAAAGAATGAAGAGGAAAAATGGTTGATCAACAATGGTGCAGACCCCCCCCTACCTCAGCAGGTTCTACGCGACCTTCGGGTCTTAGCATCATTCTTCTCTCACAACACTGAGCTAGATTAGCTCTTGCAGCCCCTGCTAGAACCTCCAATAAAACAATCCACAGATCCTTCCTTGAAAACCCCACCTGCACAACGTGCACCAGGCGTGAATCTTCACCTCCTTATAACCAAACTCGAAATAGAGTTCTATATTGACCCAACGGTCCTTGACCCATCTCAATGCCCTCTTAGCAGAGCCTCTAAAGAATTCACAACAATTATGCTTCTCCTCTATGTGCTCTCCTCTGCATAGTTTCTCCTTCAATATGTTCAGCAACCTTGAGGCTTCCTCCTTGAGTCAATGACTTCAACTGGTATGCCCTCCTAGCACGTCTTTGTCTAAATTCCGCAGAATTCACAAGTGCACTACTGCACTGGTTTTTAGAGACGGCGGGATTCTGTCATGCACTCTTGCATGAAACCACAAAGAATCCAAACCTGAAATCAAAGAACCCAACAAACAACAATTTATGTATGTAACCTACAAATGCAAACTAACACACATCTACAGCATGTCACCAACACATAAATACATTCATTCATGAATTCACAAACACATGAACAACAACATGCAGGAAAAACTGCTTTGTTTGTATAAATCAAGAATGTCTGATTACAATGTGTTCGAGCTCGGGCTGCAACAGAGTCTCGTCTCTCCTCTCTTCTCCCTATTCTCTCTCTATTCTTCTCTTCCTCTCTATCGACTAACTCCTACATATACAAAGGATATTTTTACAAAAGTGGGCTCCTCGATCTCTTCCCTCCATCCTCACCAACTCTCATTAATTTACATTCAATTACATTGAATGGTTGTCTAGTCCGAATCGGATCTAGATCTCAGCCTTACAACCATTTAAGGAAAAAATTATCCATAGCCTGCGTACATGTATGGCTTTTGGCTCTTCGGCCTTGCAACATTTAATACAATTTCAAAATTTGAAATTTGAAAGTGAGAGGGCTACGCCTCTCCTCTTCATTGAATGTGTGATGGTTGACTGGAACTTGATGATGTGGAGCGATGCTCCTGCATCATACTCCTCTGCCATGAAAAATTCATGAGCTCCTTCTCATGAGCTTCCCAGCATGGCTGTCGAAATCCACCTCGATCCCAAAGAGTTCTTTGGAGTTGTCCATCTGCTCCACTACTTCATTGTTGTTGTTGCTTCTGTTTCCCTGCTGCTGTGGCAGGTTCTCCTCTGCTCAACGCCCCTTTTCTGACCACTTCTGCTGATATGATCATCAACCTTCTGATCTCCTCAATTATCTCATCCAACTACTCCAATGGCTGGCTCTTTATATGTAGTCTACCCTATTGCAATTCTTCCTCCTTATCAGTGGGCAGATCTAACCAATCTCCCATGTTGTCTTTATTTACCTTTGTGGCATTGAGTGGCCACTCTGTTGCAGACTCCAGTTCTGCAGTCTCCTCATGGAACTGTTCCTCAACTTCCTCCTGTGTTGGTTGAGTTCCAACTTCTTCCAACTTCTCCTGGGGCTGGTATGCTCCACTACCTTCTTCCAACTTAGTCTGTTAGATGTGAAAAATTTTCACCATCACTCTTCTCTCTGCGACTTCCAATTCTTCACATAGACCAGCAAAGTCTATTTTGTCTGCCTCCTATTCTTCTTCTTCTTCTCCTTCTGCAGCTCCCAGTAATGCACTGATCTCCTGTTCAGCTTCCTGGCTAAAACTTTTGAGCCATTCTTTTGAATGCTCCTCCTTTTCTCCTTGGGAAAACCTCAGTGTTTGCTCCATTTATTCCTCCATGACAGTCTATGTTGGTTGTCTTTCTTCTATTGTTGCATCTGCAATGCATTCTCTAGCCTCAACTGGGTTACTTGGTAGGAATACTTCAATTCCCCCAATGATCAGAATTCTCTCATGATTCTCTCTTGTCGGCACTCCTTGCCGATATGAACTCTACTCTGAGTTCATGAGACTTTCATATAGTCTCATCTCTTTCCCCTTGCCCACCCAGAAATTTGCGAATTTTTTGCTGCCCACCTGGCAGTCTATGAGATCGTTTGATCCCATCTCATTTCCCACTTGGCAATATGAACTTTCACCACTGCCCCCTTGGCAGTACGCAAGACCTTCCACTGATCTCTTTCCATTGCCCACCTGGAAACTTGATTTTTCATTGTTGTCCTCTTGATAGTCTATGACATCCTCCAGTGATCTCATTCCATTGCCCACCTGGCAATTCAAAAATTTATCTTTTCCCTCCTGGCAGTTTATGAGATCCAAATATGATCCCTCTTCCTCATCACTGAGGGTTTCTCCAACTTTTGGCTCACATATGCGAACCATCTCTGTGTCACTAAGGTTTTCAGCATTCCTCAACCACTTCTTCAACTCTTGTTGTTGTTTCCTGGCCAACAACTTTTGAACAGGCCATTTTTCTTTCCTCCTCATAGGCCATTCATACACCCAATGTGTCTTTGTGTTCTATTGCACCCGTAGTGCAAGCTCTTCCATCCTCTCCCTTATCTCAGTGAGCTCTTCATCCATCTCATCTTTTCTCTGTTGTTGATGGTTCTTCTTTCCAACACGTCCATGGCCTTCAGTAGCCATCTCCCTGTTCTTGTCCGCCCTCTTGGAAAACTTGTTCCTGTCACTCTGCAACCATGAGTACTTCCAACCTTTCCTACAGTCCTCCTGACTGTCTATTGACTATTGCGCACCTTGCAACAATCATTGCAGAGATTCAACACTCTGTCTTCCTTTTCCTCTGGCTCCCTCTGCCTGCAACATACAAACAAAAACAAGCTATGATACCACTTGATGTGTATCAGAGTATTTTCTTTATCTACTCTACCTCCCTCTGTCTGCAGTCTATAGACAGAAAGTGGCTCTAATACCACTTGGTGTAGACCGCCCCCTGCGTCAACAGGTTCTACGTGACCTCCCGGTGTTAGGATCGTTCTTCTCTCACAACACTAAGCTAGATTAGTTCCTTTGGCCCCTGATGGAACCTCCAATAAAACAATCCACAGATCCTTCCTTGAAAACCTGACCTGCACAACGTGCACCAGGCATGAGTCTTCACCTCCTTCTCACCAAACTTGAAATAGAGTTCTCCCTCGACCCAACGGTCCTAGCTGTATCGGGATTTCGGTAGCTGGGAGTTTGAAATGCAGTGACCCAAACCACTGCCTCCTCTACTTTTCGAACCCCGAAATGTCGAAATGTCGAAATGGGATCAACGACGATTAGACTTCGAGGTTTTCAACACAAAGTGCCCCAACTCCTTGTCCTTGGAATTTATGAAAGTGATAAACCCCAAAAGGGTTGGCGGGTGACAAGCTGCCCGCTTGGTCTTGTCCACGTGACCCTCTCCCGTGACCTAGGGCTACTCCTTCGAATGCTTTTAGGATTTCCTGATATCGCGAGTCGGGACTCCATGTCTCTCGACTCCTGGCCTCTCGAACACCCAGGTCCTAAAATTCCAAAATGACAATCCATGACAAAGCGCTACTGGATTTCACGATTCATGAAACCATGATGCATGTGTTCCCCCTGTTCTCTATCTTTCGAATCCCCGGTTCTCGAGATGCCAAAATCTCTCTCTGCTGAGAGATCAACAGTCCATATCCCTCTTGAACCAATGGCTACAATCCCATTGGATCGATGACCCACATCCTTTTGGATATTTCCCTGAAACCTTGACCACTCGCCAAATGTCCTCCTTGATGGATGGTCCTGATCCTTTCGTGAATTCTCCCTTCGCGACTTTCAGCGACTCTTCACCTCTCGCTCTCTCGGTGTCTAAATCCCTGAATTCCGAAAATGGCTCAGATCTTTTTGGGATTTCACGAACCGGGAGTTCACAATGCAGTGACTCCAAAATCTCTTATCGTGCCAATCCATGAATTTCTGAAATGTGAATTCGCACAAGATCCGACAACTCTTGTTGGATTAGATCTAACGACCCTTATCTCTCCTAAGCTTATGTGTGATTGTAAAGGGACTTGCCTTAACCCACTTACTCCTTTGCAATATTCGATGGCTCTCGGGTCTTCGGTGCTTCTCCACGAAGTATTCCCACCGTCCATTCCAGCTCCTCTCCTGCGCAACCTCCCAGAGGTTAAAATATGTGCACCTTCCTCTGGATCCTATGGTTATTGGTCCTTTGCACTAGATCTGACGACTTAGATCTGTTTCTCTTCCTTGTGCACTTTCCTCTTGTTTTCTGGACGTGAAACTCGACGGTCTAGATCTCGTCTCTCCAGCTGATCTAACGACAGTTGTCCTCCCTTCTGAGCTTGAGAACTTCCTCTCTCCCCTTGGGAGATTTTCTGAAGTTTCAAAGGCCTCGACCTTTGCTTCCTCTATGAATTCGATTCCCTTGGATATTTCCTACGTTCTAGGAATGCTATCCCTTTTGAGATTTGTCGACTTTTGAACCTCAAAGGGTTTCTCTACTTCCTTCTCACTCTGTTGATACTCGGTGCACTAAGGCACTATCCTTCCTGAGATTTATTTACCTGAGCCTCTAGGGGACTCACCCTTCTGTGTCCCCAAGGGGAAATCTGGTGTCCTCCTTATGACCTTCTGCTCAAGCCCTCCTTGTTGAGATTAACAGAGTATCCAGTAACTTTGTGAGTGTCTCTCCTTGACACTTCTCTTTCCAATAGAACTCAAAAAGAGTCCTTCTGTGCACTCTATGAAACTGCTCAATGCCCTCCTGGCAGAGATTCACCGAACTTCAGACGTTCTGTCTTTCCTAAACTCGAAACAGATTTCCTCCTGTGCACACTTGCATCAACTCGATGCCCACCTAGCAGAGTTCTCCAGAATCCCCAGTGACTGTGTCTTCTCACCGAATTCGAAATAGAATTCTCCTCAATGCATCCTGTGCATTTTCTCAATGCCCTCTTAGCAGAGCCTCTACAAAATTCACAACAATTATGCTTCTCCTATCTGTGCTCTCCTCTGCACATTTCTCCTTCAAGGTGTTCAGAAACCTTGAGGCTTCCTCCTTCTGTCAATGACTTCAGCTGGTATGCCCTCCTGGCACGTCTTTGTCTAAATTCTGCAGAATTCACAAGTGCACTCATGCACTAGTTTTCAGAGACTGTAGTACTCTGTCATGCACTCTTGCATGAAACCACAAAGAATCCAAACCTGAAATCAAAGAACCCAACAAAAAACAATTTATGTCTGTAAACTACAAATGAAAGCTAACACACATCTACAACATATCACCAACACATAAAGACATTCATTCATGAACTCACAAATACATGAACAACAACATGCAGGAAAAACTGCTCTATTTGTATTAATCAAGAATGCTTGATTACAATGTGTTCAAGCTCGGGCTACAACAGAGTCTCAACTCTCCTCTCTTCTCCCTATTCTCTCTCTATTCTTCTCTTCCTCTCTATCGACTAACTCCTACAGATCCAAAGGATCTTTTTACAAAAGCAGGCTCCTTGAGCTCTTCCCTCCATCCTCACCAACTCTCATTAATTTACATTCAATTACATTGAATGGATATCTAGTCTGAATTGGATCTAGATCTCAGCCTTATAACCATTTAAGGCAACCTTTATCTAAATTCTGTGTACATGTATGGATTTCGACTCTTCGGCCTTACAACATTTAATACAATTTCAAAATTTGAAATTTGAAAGTGAGAGGGTTGCGCCTCTCCTCTCCATTGAACGTGTGTTGGTTGAAAGGCAATTGATGATGTGGAGTGATTCTCCTACATCATACTCCTCTGCCGTGAAAAATTCATGAGCTCCTGCTCATGAGCTTCCCAGCATGGCTGTCGAAATCCACCTGGATCCCAAACAATTCTTTGGAGTTGTCTATCTTCTCCATTACTTCGCTATTGTTGTTGCTTCTGCTGCCCTACTGCTATGGCAGGTTCTCCTCTACTCAGTGCCCCTTTGCTGGACACTTATGATGATCTGATCATAAAACTTTTGATCTCCTCAATTATATCGTCCAACTACTCCAATGGCTAGCTCTTTGTATGCAGTCTGCCCTGCTGCAATTCTTCCTTCTTATCAGTGGGCAGATCTACCCGATCTCCCATGCTGTCTTTATTTACCTTTGTGGCACTGAGTGGCCACCCTGTTGCAGACTCCAATTCTGCAGTCTCCTCACTGAACTGTTGCTCAACTTCCTCTTATGTTGGTTCAGTTCCAACTTCTTCTAGCTTCTCCTGGGGCTAGTATTCTCCACTACCTTCTTCCAACTTAGCCTGTTGGATGTGCAAATTTTGCACCATCACTCTTCTCTCCACGGCTTCCAATTCTTCACATAGACCAACAAAGTCTATGTTGTCTGCATCCTCTTCTTCTTCTTCTTCTCCTTCTACAGCTCCCAGTACTGCAGTGATCTCCTGTTCATCTTCCTGGCTGAACATTTTGAGCCATTATTTCGAATGATTCTCCTTTTCTTCTTGGGAAAACATCAGTGTCTACTCCATTTCTTCCTCCATGACAGTCTCTGCTAGTTTTCTTTCTTCTATTGTTGCATCTACAATGCATTATTTGGCCTCAATTAGGCTACTTGGTAGGAATACTTCAATTCCCCCAATGATCAGAATTCTCTCTTGATTCTCTCCTGTCAGCACTCCTTGCCGATCTGAACTCTCCTCTAAGTTCATGAGACTTTCATATAGTCTCATCTCTTTCCCCTTGCCCACCTGGCAATTTGGGAATTTTATGTTGCCCACCTGGAAGTCTATGAGATCGTCTAATCCCATCTCATTGCCCACTTGGCAATCTAAAATTTCACCACTCCCCCCTTGGCAGTAGGCGAGAACTTCCACTGATATCTTTCCATTTCCCACCTGGCAACTTGATTTTTCATTGTTGTCCTCTTGAAAATCTATGACATCCTCCGGTGATCTCATTCCATTGCCCACTTGGCAATTCGAAAATTTATCTCTGCCCTCCTAGAAGTTTATGAGATCTGAATTTGATCCCTCTTCCTCATCACTGAGGGTTTCTCCAACTTCTATCTCACAGATGCGAACCAGATCTGTGTCACTGAGATTTTCAACATTCCTCACCCACTTCTTCAACTCTTGTTGTTGTTTCCTGGCCAACAACTTTTGAACATGCCATTTTTCTTTCCTGCTCAGAGGCCATTCATACACCCAATGTGTCTTTGTGTTCTATTGCACCTGCAGTGCAAGCTCTTCCATCCTTGCCCTTATCTCAGCGAGCTCTTCATCCATCTCATCTTTTCTTTGTTGTTGATGGTTCTTCTTTCCAACACATCCATGGCCTTCAGTATCCATCTCCCTATTCCTATCCACCCTCCTGGAAAGCTTGTTCCTGTCACTCTGCAACCATGAGTACTTCCAGTCTTTCCTACAGTCCTCCTGACTGTCTATTGATTGTTGCGCACCTTGCAACAATCATTGCATAGCTTCAACACTCTATCTTCCTTTTCCTCTAGCTCCCTCTGCCTGCAATATACAAAAAAAACAAGCTCTAATACCACTTGATATGTATCAGAGTATTTTCTTTATCTACTCTGCCTCCCTCTGCCTATAGTCTATAGATAGAAAGTGGCTCTGATACCACTTGGTGCAGACCCCCCCTTGTCTCAGCAAGTTCTGTGCGACCTCCCAGTCTTAGGATCGTTATTCTCTCACAACACTGAGCTGTATTAGCTCCTTCAGCCCCTACTAGAACCTCCAATAAAACAATCTACAGATCCTTCCTTGAAAACCCCACCTGCACAACATGCACCAGGCATGAGTCTTCACCTCCTTCTCACCAAACTCAAAATAGAGTTCTCCCTCGACCCAACAGTCTTGGCTGTATCGTGATTTCGGTAGCCAGGAGTTTGAAATGCAGCGACCCAAACCACTGCCTCCTCTACTTTCTGAACCCCGAAATGTCGAAATGTCGAAATGGTCTCAACGATGATTAGAATTCGGGGCTTTCAACATAAAGTGCCCTGGCTCCTTGTCCTCGAAATTTCTGAAAGTGCTGAACCTCGAAAGGGATGGAGGGTGACAAGCTCCCTTCTTGGTCTTATCCACTTGACCCTCTCCCGTGACCTAGGGTTACTCCTTCAAACGCTTTCAGGATTTCACGATATCGCGAGTCGGGACTCCACATCACCCGACTCCTAGCCTCTCGAACATCGATGTCCCAAAATGCCAAAATGACGGTCTACGACAAAGTGCTACCGACTTTCACGATTTGGGAAACTGTGATGCAAGCGTTCCCTCTGTTCTCTGTCTTTCGAATCCTCGATTCCCAAGATGTTGAAATATCTCTCTGCTGAGAGATCAATAGTCCATATCCCTCTTGAACCAATGGATACGATCCCACTGGATCGATGACCCACATCCTTTTGAAGATTTCCCTGAAACCTTGACCGCTCGCCACGTGTCCTCCTCGATGGACGGTCCTGATCCTTTCACGAATTATCCCTTCACGATTTTCGGTGACTCTTCACCTCTTTATCTCCCGGTGTCCGAATCCCCGAATTCCCCAAATGGCTCAGATCTTTTTCGGATTTTGCAAACCAGGAGTTCACGATGCAGTGACTCCAAAATCTCTTGTCGTGCCAATCCTCGAATTCCCAAAATGTGAATTCACACAAGATCCGACGACTCTCATTGGATTGGATCCAATGACCCCTATCTCTCCTGAGATTATGTGTGATTGTAAAGGGAATCACCTTAACCCCCTTACTCCTTTTCAAGATCTGATGGCATAGAAAAACCTCAGAAAAAGTACTCAACGTCTTGAAAAAGAGATAATTTCAGATAATAAACCTCTTCGATGGGGCAACCTCCTTTTACCCCACTTAAATGTTCAAGTACAAGATGATTCAAAATGAAAATGTCTCCTTGGTATATATAGGAGACTAGGAGGTATAATTACAACTAATGACCTAAAGGCGACATAAATAAAATAACAATACTAATATAATATGCCCCAATTAAGGGGTAAATATTAGGGCTTAACATGCCCCTCCCCTTGAGACAAGTGTTGTCTGCAACGCTTGAGTAACTCTAGATGCTTCTGTATAAAAGGCTCATCTTCCCAAGTGGAATCTTCAGCCGGTAGTTTCCTCCATTTAATGAGATACTCCGAAATGGATCTATTCCTCAGCTGGCAAATTCTTATGTCAGTGATGGCTTCAGGCTCCAATATGATTTTTCCTTCCTTTTCAAGTTCTGGCAATATAGTTTGAACTGGGATCTTGTCACCTATAACCTTATTTAAGCATGAAACATGGAAAAATGGGTGTACTCGTGAAGATG
>SNQJ01S0150618.1:22252-39125 GCA_010110895.2 Picea sitchensis
CAAGAAAAACAATAGCTCAAAATTCTTCAATCAACATTAATATACTAGCATATTGTCTAACCATTTGTAACGAAGTTTAAACCTATTTTGAAACTGCCATACCATTTAAAGAATATTGTGTTGGCGTATTCCGTGATTTTTCTTTTTTCTTTCGTCATTTTTCTTTTTTCTTGGATAATTCCTTTGAAATTTCACTCACTTCATAGTCCATGATTTCTGAAAATAAAAATAAAAAACTATTACCACAACTTGAAATTATTGAAGACAATGTAAATTTATAAATATTATCATTTCTTGCGACATTGTACTTGTAACAAAATGAAAAAGAATCATGACAATCATTTGAAGAAATATATTGCTAGAACATGAATTGCATCATTTTGATTGTTCATTGAGGAAAACTAGCGCCCACTAGATTTCCTTCTAGCAGAAGTGCATTGCCAACAACAACATTATATAGTGAAAGAAAACTAACTACTGCTCAATTTCCATATAAGAAAGGAACACGTGTAAATCTTATGACAATGTCATATTTAAATACAATTATTCTTTCATAGTCATAGATCTTCTTCGCTCTCTCTAGAGATGATAAAAAGACGTCTCAAACAACACCATTCCACGGTGGTGAAAAGGTAGCACGTGCTAACTTTCACTTTTGCACAAGCACAAGAACATCTCGAACAACATCATTCCACTAGCGGAAATCTAGCGCGTACTAGCTTTCCCTTTTTCACAAGCAAAAGTGCATATCAAACAATATCATTCCACTGGGGTGGAAAGCTAGCACATGCTAGATTTCCTTCTTGCACAAGCACAAGTGCATTTCAAACAACATCATTCCACCATGGGAGAAAGCGCACGTGTAGGGGAAAGGTAGCACATGCTATATTTCCCTCTTCCAGAAGCACAAATGCATCTCAAACATCATTATAGCATAGGGGAAAGTTAACGCATGCTAACTTTCCCTCTCGCACAAATACAAACACATCTCAAACAACATAATTCCACTATAAGGAAAAGCTAGTGTCTGCTAACTTTTCCTCTTGGACAAGCACAGATGCATCTCAAACATCATTTCACCATGGGGGAAAGATAACACGTGCTAGTTTTCCCTTGTGCACAACCACAAGAGCATATAAAACAACATCATTCCACCATGGAAGAACAAGAACAAGTGCTAGATTTCCCTCTTGCACAAGAACAAGTGCATATCAAACAACATCATTCCACCTTGGAGTAAATCTAGTGCATGCTAGTTTTCCCTCTAGCACAAGCGCATATCAAAGAACATCATTCCACCTTCAGGGAAAGCTAGTGTGTGTTAGTTTCCCTATTACACAAGAACAAGTGCATTTCGAACAACATCATTCTATCGTATGTAAAAACTAGGATGTGCTAACTTTCCCTCATGGACAAGAACAAACACATCTCGAACATCTTTCCATCGGGGGGGAAAGCTAGCACGTGCTAAATTTTTGTTTTGCACAACCACAAGCGTATCTAAAACAACATTATTTCAGTGTGGGGGAAAGCTAACACATGCTATCTTTTTCATCTTGCACAAGCACATCTCGAACGACATCATTCCATCGTGGGGGAAGAATAGCACGTAATAGCTTTCCCTTTTGAACAAGCATAAGTGCATATCAAACAATATCATTCCACCGGGGTCGAAAGCTAGCACGTGCTAGCTTTCCCTCTTGCACAAGCACAAGTGCAACTCAAACAACATCATTCTAGCATGGGGGAAAGCTAACGTGTAGGGGAAATCTAGCACGTGCTATATTTCCCTCTTGCACAAGAACAATTTCATCTCGAACAACATTCTATCATAGTAGAAAGTTAACGCGTGCTAACTTTCCCTCTCGCACAACATCTCAAACAACATAATGCATCTCAAACAACATAATTCCACTGTAAAAAAAAGCTAGTGTGTTCTAACTTTCCCTCTTGGACAAGAACAGATGCATTTCGAACATCATTTCACCATGGGGGAAAGCTAGCACGTGCTATTTTTCCCTTGTGCACAACCAGAAGATCATCTAGAACAACATCATTCCACCATGCAAGAAACCTAATGCGTGTTAGCTTTATGTCTTGCACAAGCACATATCGGACAACATCATTCTACTATGGGGGAAATCTAGCGTGTGCTAGCTTTCCCTCTTGCACAAAAACACGTGTATATCAAACAACATCATTCCACCTTGGAGTAAATCTAGTGCATGCTAGTTTTCCCTCTGGCACAAACGCATATCAAAGAACATCATTCCACCTTCGAGGAAAGATAGTGTTTGCTAGCTTCCCTATTACACAAGCACAAGTGCATCTCTAACAACATCATTCCATCATAAGTAAAAACTAGCATGTGCTAAATTTTCCTCATGAACAAGAACAAACACATCTCGAACATGATTCCCTTGTGGGGGAAAGCTAGCACGTGCTAAATTTATGTTTTTCACAACCACTAGCACATCTAAAACAACGTTATTTCAGTGTGGGGGAAAGATAACACATGCTTTCTTTCCATCTTGCACAAACACATCTCAAACAACATCATTCCACCATGGGGGAAAACTAGCACATACTAGCTTTCCCTTTTGCACAAGCACAGGTGCATATCAAACAATATCATTCCACTGTGGGGGAAAGCTAGAGTGTTCTAGAATTCCCTCTTGCACAAGCACAAATGCATCTCAAACAAAATCATTCCACCATGGGGGAAATCTACCATGTAGGGGAAAGATAACACGTGCTATCTTTCCATATTGCAAAAACACAATTGCATCTTGAACATCATTCTAGCATAGGAAAAAGTTAGCGTGTGCTAACTTTCCCTCTTGCACAAGCACAAACGCATTTCAAACAACATCATTCCATCATGGAGGAAATTCCATGCATGTTAGCCTTTTCTCTTGCACAAGCATAAATGAATCTCAAACAACATCATTCAACCCTAAGGGAAAGCTAGCACGTGATAGCTTTCCCTCTAGTAGAAGTACAAGTGCATCTTGAACAAAATCATTCCATTGTAAAGAAAAGCTAGTGTCTTCTAACTTTTCATCTTGCATAGGCACAAAAGCATATCGAACATCATTCCATGTTGGTGGACATGCTAGCTTTCCCTCTTGCACAACCATAAGAACATCTAGAACAACCTCATTCCATTGAGGGGGAAAGCCAACGCATGTTAACTTTTCATCTTACACAAGTACAAACACATATCAGAAAACATCATTCGACTGTAGAGGAAAGCTAGCTTTCCCTCTTGCACAAGCAATGGTGCATATCAAACAACATTCCACCATCGGGGAAAGGTAGCGCATGCTATCTTTCCCTCTTGCACAAGCACAGGTGCATCTCGAACAACATTATTCCACCATGAGGGAAAGCTAATGTGTGTTGGATTTCCCTCTTGCATAAGAACAAATGCATCTCCAACAACGTCATTCCACCATAGAGTAAAGCTAGCATCATTCCACCATGGGGTGCAGCTACTGTGTGCTAGCTTTCCCTATTGCGTAATCACAAGTGCATATCAAACAACTTCATTCCACCATGGGGGAAAACTATCACGTCCTAGCTTTCCCTCTTACACAAGCACAAGTGCATCTCGAACAACATCATTTTAGCATGGAGGAAAGCTTACACATGCTAGTCTTCCCTCTTGCACAAGCGTAAGCTCATCTTGATCAACATCATTCCACTATGAATGAAATCTAACGTGTGGTAGCTTTCTCTCTTTGAACAAGCACAAGTGAATATTGAAACAACATCATTCCACCATGGGGGAAAGCTAGATTATGTTGGATTTCCCTCTTGCAAAAGAACAAGAACATCTCGAACAACATCATTCCACCATGGGAGAAAGATATTGCATGCTAGCTTTCCGTCTTGCACAAGAACTAGCGCATCTCAAAAATCATCCCACCATGGGGGTAAGCTAGCGTGTGCTAATTTTCCCTCTTGGACAAGCACAAGCTCATCTTAAACAACATTCAATGTGGGGGAAAGCTAGCATGTGCTATATTTCCCCCTAGCACAATCACATCTCGAATAACATCATTCCAACATGGGGGAAAGCTAGCGCATGCTAGCTTTCCATTGTGCAGAAGCACAAGTGCATCTCAAATAACATCATTCCACCATGGAGGAAATCTAGTGCATGCTAGATTTCTCTCTTTCACAAGCACAAGCGCATCTTGAACAACATGATTTTATCATGGAGGAAAGCTTGCACATTCTAGTCTTGCCTCTTGCACAAGCATAAGCTCATCTTGAACAACATCATTCCACCATGAAGGAAATCTAGTGTGTGCTAGATTTCCCTCCTGAACAAGCAGAATTGCATCTTGAAACAACATCATTCAACCATGGGGGAAAGCTAGTTTATGTTGGATTTCCCTCTTGCAAAAGCACAAGCACATCTCAAACAACATCATTCCACCATGGGGGAAATCTAGCGCATGCTAGCTTTCCCTCTTGCAAAGGCACTAGCGCATCTCGAAAAGCCTCCCAACATGTTGGTAAGATAACACATGCTAGTTTTCCCTTTTGCACAAGCACACGATCATCTCAAACAACATCATTCAATGTGGGGGAAAGCTCACATGTGCTAGCTTTCCCCCTAGTGCAATCACATCTTTAATAACATCATTCCACCATGGGAGAAAACTAGCGCGTGCTAGCTTTCCATCTTGCAGAAGCACAAGTGCATCTCGAACAACATCATTCCACCATGGGGGATAGATAGTGCGTGCTAGATTTCCCTCTTGCACAAGTAGAAACACATCTCGAACAACATCATTTTAGCATGGAGGAAAGCTTGCACATGCTAGTCTTCCCTCTTGCACAAGCATAAGCTCATCTTGAACAACATCATTCCACCGTCAAGGAAATCTAGCATGTGCTAACTTTCCCTCTTGAACAAGCACAAGTGCATCTTGACACAACATCATTCCACCGTGGGGGAAAGCTAGTTTATGTTGGATTTCCCTCTTGCAAAAGATCAAGCACATCTCGAACAACATCATTCCACCGTGGGGGAAAGCTAGTGCATGCTATCTTTTCCTCTTGCACAAGCACTAACGCATCTCAAAAATCATCCCACCATGGGGGTAAGATAGAGCGTGCTAGTTTTCCCTCTTGCACAAGCACTATCTCATCTCAAACAACATCATTCAATGTGGGGGAAAGCTAGCATGTGCTATCTTTCACGCTAGCACAATCACATCTCGGATAACATCATTCCAACATGGGGGAAACCTAGCGCATGATAGATTTACATCTTGTAGAAGCACAAGTGCATCTTGACCAACATCATACCAACATGGGGGAAAGAAAGAACATGCTAGCTTTCCCTCTTGCACAAGCACAAGCGCATCTTGAACAACATCATTTTAGCATGGAGGAAAGCTTACACATGCTAGTCTTCCCTCTTGCAGAAGCACAAGCTCATCTTGAACAACATCATTCCACCGTTAAGGAAATCTAGCTTGTGCTAGCTTTCCCACTTGAACAAGCACAAGTGCATCTTGAAACAACATCATTCCACCATGGGGGAAAGCTAGTTTATGTTGGATTTCCCTCTTGAAAAATCACAAGCACATCTCGAACAACATCATTCCACCGTGGGGGAAAGCTAGTGCATGCTATCTTTCCCTCTTGCACAAGCACTACCGCATCTCGAAAATCATCCGACCATGGGGGTAAGCTAGTGCGTGCTAGTTTTCCCTCTTGCATGAGCACAACCTCATCTCAAACAACATCATTCAATGTGGGGAAAATCTAGCATGTGCTAGCTTTCCCCCCAGCACAATCAAATTTTGAATAACATCATTCAACCATGGGGGAAGGCTCGCACATGCTATCTTTCCATCTTGCAGAAGCACAAGTGCATCTTGAAAAACTTCATTCCACCATGGGGGAAAGCTAGTGCATGCTAGCTTTCCCTCGTGCACAAGCACAAGCGCATCTCAAGAAACATCATTTTAGTATGGAGGAAAGCTTGCACATGTTATTATTCCCTCTTTCACAAGCATAACCTCATCTTGAACAACATCATTCCACCGTCAAGTAAATCTAGCGTGTGCTACTTTTCCCTCTTGAACAAGCACAAGTGCATCTTGAAACAACATCATTCCACTATGGGGGAAATCTAGTTTATGTTGGATTTCCCTCTTGGAAAAGCACAAGCACATCTCGAATAGCATCATTCCAACATGGGGGAAATCTAGCGCGTGCTAGATTTCCATTTTTCAAAAGCACAAGTGCATCTCGAACAATATCACTCCACCATGTAGGAAAGCTAGTGTGTGCTTGCTTTCCCTCTTTCACAAGCACAAGCACATCTTGAACAACATAAATTTAGCATGGAGGAAAGCTTGCACATGCTAGTGTTCCCTCTTGCACAAGCATAACCTCATCTTGAACAACATCATTCAAATGTCAAGGAAATCTAGCATCTGCTAGCTTTCCCTCTTGAACAAGTACAAGTGCATCTTGAAACAACATCATTCCACCATGGGGGAAAGCTAGTTTATGTTGGATTTCCCTCTTGCAAAATCACAAGAACATCTCGAACAACATCATTTTACCATGAGGGAAAGCTATCAAATCTCGAAAATGCTAGCTTTCCCTCTTGCACAAGAACTAGCGCATCTCGAAAATCATCCCACCATGGGGGTAAGCTACCGCGTGCTAGTTTTCCCTTTCACACAAGAACAAGCTCATCTCAAACAACATCATTCAATGTGGGGGAAATCTAGCATGTGATAGCTTTTCCCCTAGCACAATAACATCTCGAATAACATCATTCCAACATGGGGGAAATCTAGCGCGTGCTAGCTTTCCATCTTGCAGAAGCACAAGTGCATCTCGAACAACATCATTCCACCATGGGGGAAATCTAGAGCATGCTAGATTTCCCTCTTGCACAAGCACAGGCGCATCTCGCACAACATCAATTTAGCATGGAGGAAATATTGCACATGCTAGTCTTCCCTCTTGCATAAGTATAACCTCATCTTGAACAACATTATTCCATCGTCAAGGAAATCTAGCGTGTGCTAGATTTCCCTCTTGAACAAGCACAAGTGCATCTTGAAACAACATCATTCCACCGTGGGGGAAAGCTAGTTTATGTTGGATTTCCCTCTTGCAAAAGCACAAGCACATCTCGAACAACATGATTCCACCGTGGGGGAAAGCTAGTGCATGCTAGATTTCCTTCTTGCACAAGCACTAGCGCATCTCGAAAATCATCCCACCATGGGGGTAAGCTAGCGCATGCTAGTTTTCCCTCTTGCAAAAGAACAAGCTCATCTCAAACAACATCATTCAATGTGGGGGAAAGATAGCATGTGCTAGCTTTCCCCCTAGAGCAATCACATCTCGAATAACAACATTCCACCATGGGGGAAAGCTAGCGCATGCTAGCTTTCCATCTTGCAAAAGCACAAGTTCATCTTGAAAAACATCATTCCACCATGGGGGAAAGCTATCGCGTGCTATATTTCCCTCTTGCACAAGAAGAAGCGCATCTCGAACAACATCATTTTAGCATGGAGGAAAGATTGCACATGCTAGTCTTTCCTCTTGCACAAGCATAACCTCATCTTGAACAACATCATTCGACCGCTAAAGAAATCTAGCATGTGCTAAATTTCCCTCTTGAACAAACACAAGTGCATCTTGAAATAACATCATTCCACCGTGGGGGAATGCTAGTTTATGTTTGATTTCCCTTTTGCAAAAGCACAAGCAGATATCGAACAACATGATTCCCCCGTGGTGGAAAGCTAGGGCATGCTAGCTTTCCCTCTTGCACAAGCACTAGCACATCTCGAAAATCATCCCACCATGGGGGAAACCTAGCGCATGCTAGTTTTCCCTCTTGCACAAGTACAATCTCATCACAAACAACATCATTCAATGTGGGTGTGCTAGCTTTCCCCCTAGCACAATTACATCTCGAATAAAATCATTACAACATGGGGGAAATCTAGCGCATGCTAGCTTTCCATCTTGTAAAAGCATAAGTGCATCTCGAACAACATCATTACACCATGGGGAAAATCTAGCGTGTGCTAGCTTTCCCTCTTGCACAAGCACAAGCGCATGTTGAACAACATCATTTTAGCATGGAGGAAATATTGCACATTTAATTCTTCCCTCTTGCACAAGCATAAGCTCATATTGAACAACATCATTCCAGCGTCAAGGAAATATACCATGTGCTAGCTTTCCCTCTTGAACAAACACAAGTGCATCTTGAAAAAACATCATTCCACCGTGGGGGAAATTTAGCGCATGCTAGATTTCCCTCTTGCACAAGCACTAGCGCATCTCGAAAATCATCCGACCATGGGGGTAAGCTAGCGTATGCTAGTTTTCCTTCTTGCACAAGCACAAGCTCATCTCAAACAACATCATTCAATGTGGGGGAAAGCTAGCATGTGATAGCTTTCCCCCTAGTACAATCACATCTCAAATAACATCATTCCAACATGGGGGAAAGCTAGTGCATGCTAGCTTTCAATCTTGCAGAAGCACAAGTGCATCTCGAACAACATCATTCCACCATGGGGGAAAGCTAGCACGTGATATCTTTCCCTCTTGCACAAGCGCAAGCGCATCTCGAACAACATCAATTTAGCATGGAGGAAAGCTTGCACATGCTAGTCTTCCCTCTTGCACAAGCATAAGCTCATCTTGAACAAAATCATTTCACTATCAAGGAAATTTAGAGTGTGCTAGCTTTCCCTCTTGAACAAGCACAAGTGCATCTTGAAAAAACATCATTCCACCGTGGGGGAAATCTAGTTTATGTTGGATTTCCATCTCGCAAAAGCACAAGCACATCTCGGAGAACATCATTCCACCATGGGAAAAAGATGGCGCATGCTAGCTTTCCCTCTTTCCCAAGCACTAGCGCATCTCGAAAATCATCCGACCATGTGGGTAAGCTAGCACGTGCTAGTTTTCCCTCTTGCACAAGCACAAGCTCTTCTCAGACAACATCATTCAATGTGTGGGAAAGCTAGCATGTGCTAGATTTCCCCCTAGCACAATCACATCTCGAATAACATCATTCCAACATGGGGGAAAGCTAGCACATGCTAGCTTTCAATCTTGCAAAAGCACAAGTGCATCTTGAACAACATCATTCCACCATGGCGGAAAGCTAGCGTGTGCTAGTTTTCCCTCTTGCATAAGAACAAACACATCTCAAACAACATCATTTTAGCATGGAGGAATGCTTGCACATGCTAGTCTTCCCTCTTCCACAAGCATAAGCACAACTTGAACAACATCATTCCACCATCAAGGAAATCTAGCGTGTGCTATCTTTCCCTTTTGAACAAGCATAGGTGCATCCTGAAACCACATCATTCGACCGAGGGAGAAAGCTATTTTATGTTGGATTTCCCTCTTGAGGAAGCACAAACACATCTCTAACAACATAATTCCACTGTGGGGTAAAGCTAGTGCATGCTAGCTTTCCCTCTTGCACAAGCACTAGTGCATCTCGAAAATCATCCCACCATGGGGGTAAGCTAGCGCGTTCTAGTTTTGTCTCTTCCACAAGCACAAGCTCATATCAAACAACATCATTCAATGTGGGGGAAAGCTAGAATGTGCTAGCTTTCCCTTAGCACAATCACATCTCGAATAGCATCATTCCAACATGGGGGAAAGCTAGTGCGTGCTAGCTTTCCATCTTGCAGAAGCACAAGTGCATCTCGAACAACATCATTCCACCATGGGGATAAGCTAGTGTGTGCTATCTTTCCCTCTTGCACAAGACAAGCGCATCTCAAACAACATCATTTTAGCATGGAGGAAATCTTCCAGATGGTAGTCTTCCCTCTTGCACAAGTATAAGTTCATTTTGAACAACATCACTCCACCTTCATGGAAATCTAGCGCGTGCTAGCTTTCCCTCTTGAACAAGCACAAGTGCATCTTGAAACAACATCATTCCACCATGGAGGAAAGCTAGTTTATGTTGGATTTCCCTCTTGCAGAAGCACAAGCCCATCTCGAACAACATGATTCCACCGTGGGGGAAAGCTAGCGCATGCTAGCTTTCCCTCTTGCAAAATCACTGGCGCATCTTGAAAATCATCCCACCATGGGGGTAAGATAGCGCATGCTAGTTCTCCCTCTTCCACAAGCACAGGCTCATCTAAAAAAACATCATTCAATGTGGGGGAAAGATAGCATGTGCTAGCTTTCCCCCAACACAATCACATCTAGAACAAAATCATTCCAACATGGGGGAAAGCTAGCACATGCTAGCTTTCCATCTTGCAGAAGCACAAGTGCATCTCAAACAACATCATTCCACCATGGGGGAAATCTAGCACATGCTAGCTTTCCCTCTTGCACAAGCACAAGCGCATATCGAACAACATCATTTTAGCATGGAGGAAAGCTTGCACATACTAGTCTTCCCTCTTGCACAAGCATAAGCTCATCTTGGAAAGCTAGTTTATGTTGGATTTCCCTCTTGCAAAATCACAAGCACATCTCGAACAACATCATTCCACCGTGGGGGAAAGCTAGAACATGCTAGCTTTCCCTCTTGCACAAGAACAAGTGCATCCTGAAAATCATCCCACCATGGGGGTAAGCTAGCACATGTTAGTTTTCCCTCTTGCACAAGCACAAGCTCATCTCAAACGACATCATTCAATGTGTGGGAAAGATAGCATGTGCTAGCTTTCCCTGTAGCACAATCACATCTCGAATAACATCATTCCAACATGGGAGAAAGCTAGCACGTGCTAGATTTCCATCTTGCAGAAGCACAAGTGCATCTCGAACAAGCACAAACACAAGCATACTAGTTTTCCATCTTGCACAAGCACAAGCACAAGCACATCATTCCACCGTGGGCGAAAGCTAGTTCATGCTAGCTTTCCCTCTTTCACAAGCACTAGTGCGTGCTAGTTTTCTCTCTTCCACAAGCACAAGCTCATCTCAAACAACATCATTCAATGTGGGGGAAAACTAGCATGTGCTAGCTTTCCCCCTATCACAATCACATCTTGAATAAGATCATTCCACCATGGGGGAAATCTAGCGCGTGCTAGATTTCCCTCTTGCACAAGCACAAGCGCATCTCAAACAACATCATTTTAGCATGGAGGAAATCTTGCACATGCTAGTCTTCCCTCTTGCACAAGCATAACCTCATTTTGAACAACATCATTCCACCGTCAAGTAAATCTAGTGTGTGCTAGCTTTCCCTCTTGAACAAGCACAAGTGCATATTGAAACAACATCATTACACCGTGGGGGAAAGCTAGCTTATGTTGGATTTCCTTCTTGCAAAAGCACAAGCACATCTCGAACAACATCATTCCATCGTGGGGTAAATCTATCACATGCTAGCTTTCCCTCTTGCACAAGCACTAGCACATGCTAGCTTTCCCTCTTGCACAAGAACTAGTGCATATCGAAAATGATCCCTCCATGTGGGTAAGCTAGCGCGTGCTAGTGTTCCCTCTTCCACAAGCACAAGATCATCTCAAACAACATCATTCAATGTGGGGGAAAGCTATCATGTGCTAGATTTCCCCCAGCACAATCATATCTCGAATTACATCATTCCAACATGGGGGAAAGGTAGCGAGTGCCATCTTTCCTTCTTGCAGAAGCACACGTGCATCTCAAACAACATCATTCCACCATGGGGGAAATCTAGCACATGCTAGCTTTCCCTGTTGGACAAAATGAATGGGGGGGACAGGGTGCCTAGGCATCGCGCCCCCCGTATTTTTGGGGGTAAGAGGTGTGCCTAGACATACCCCACATTGGGGAAACATTTCCTCCCATTTCCCCAAAATGGGGACATGGGTAAACGTTTCTCCAGGCGCCCCTCTACCCCTAAAGCATGGGAAACATGGGGGGTGCATCCCCCTGAAACATTGAAAATTTGGTACCATTTATCTGCTCCAGGTTAATTATCATTCTTGCTTGTTTATTCATTTTCTTTGTGTTGTTGTCTAGTGTTTTCTTCTCGCTCTCTATTGTCTTCTTGTCCTGTTGACTGCGAAGCCGTAGAATGTAAAGTGTATTCCTCTCTTATGTAACCAACAAGTTTTCTTCAGTTTGTAGCAATCCATTTGAATACCTATGATATTTTCCCCATTATCTTCAAGGATGCCCATTATCTTTTGGAATTGCTTTTGTTATTGTGGCTCCAATTTATGGACCAAATCTGGCAGGGTTCTCATTGAAATGTCATTTCTTTGCAAATGTTCCCCATGTCTTTTCTATTACCTATGAACATCCTCAGTTTTTTCTGAGTCCATGATTCTCCAAGTCCAGTGTTGTGCACTCCTTGCACTATTAAGACCTCTAGTAGTAGTATCTTGTGTAGCCAAAGTGTGGTAGAAATTCTATTTTGGCTATTGAAAGGGTTGAGGGATATAGGGTGGCAGAGCTTCCAGCTCTCGATTAGCCTTTCCAAACAAGTATCAGACCAGAGAGGATCCATATCCTTTATCCTTCACATAATTCCTCTGAAAACAAACCAATAGCTTAAAACTTTACAACAAAGTATCTACCTTTCCATTATTTTCTCATAGGACATGATAGAGAGTGTGTTTGTTAAGCTTTTGGGTTAGGTCTGGAAATGCAAGTTTTTGTTAGCTTGTTATAATTGAACAGTTGCATGATAATGGTTTGTATGAAATGCCATGAATAGGAACAAAAAAATCTCAAGCGTCTCTTGGAGCTGTCTCTCAACTTGATATCCAACCCCACTTTGTTTCTTGAAGATTTTTCAGCAATCGACACATTTTTTTGAATAGGATGATTCAAACATAGGTGATGAAAACCTTCCAATCCCCATTGAAGATCATAGTGTTTCTCAGGATCTGGTAGGTAATGGAAAAAATGCAACCTTATCCTTATCCTTTTTATGGATGTTGTGAATTATTAAATAAAGCAAGGATGAGGAAATGTGTAAAACTTTAAGCATTCAACCTTGTTTTGTTAGTTTTGAAGAGAAACCTGGAAATGCAAGTTTTTGTTAGCCTGTTATAATTGAATAGTTGCGTGCTAATGGTTTGTATGACATGCCATGAAGAGGAACAACAAAGTCTCAAACCTCTCTTGGAGTCGTCTCTCAACCTAATATCCACTTCCACTTGGTTGCATGAATATTTTTCGAGTGGCAAAGAAGATGTATTCTCCACCTTCATTGATCCTATTGAAACTTGGATGGAATCAATTGGTGGGAGTGACATCAATCGAAGAATGAAGTGTCATCCATGTTCTCCAAAAGTGTAGGAAGCAAAGTGTTCAAAGGACCAACCCGTCTTGGATGCAACTGGCAATGTCCCTACTTTGGTTCATGACAGAGTTAGTACAACCTTGATTTGAGGGGTCTAATGGAAACATTTTTACATTATATTTATACAAAATGTATCCCTTGGAATCTAGTTTCCAAATCAATTTGAATCACCTCAATCCTATATCGTATGAAAAATGTATGCTCAAAATACTAACTTCTTGTAAAACAAAATCTGCATGGTGACAATTCTAGGTCTTGACTGTTCATAGGCATATTTCACATATAAAATCATATTATTTTCAAAACTTGTTTATATGGGAGATAGATATGCAAGTATAGTTTTAAACACAATTTGAATCATCCCATTTGGAGGTAAAATGAAAAAGTTATGACTCATTTAGCGACTACATGTCTTCAAATCAGCATAGTAAAACTCTGCCTCCTAGGTCTGTTCATTAGACATTTTGTGATATCAAACCTAAGGGTTTTAAAAACATGTTTCTGCTGGATACAAAAAAATGAATCTAATTTACTCTCCAAGTGTAATCACATCGATCAGATCTTTAACGAAAAAGTTACACTCCAAATAGTGACTGTTGGTCTAGTCAAACATTCACAAGCAACTCTATCAAATAATGAATTTTCATCATTTTTAGCATATCATATTTGAAGTGAATTGTCTTCAATGTTCTTTGCAAATATGGGTTCTATAGTCCTCGTGGTATCATAAGGCATGAACCAAATATTATTCTTGAATAAAGAAAATCCGTGCAACATTGAAACACTTTATGGATGCATTAATCTAGTTACTGTGTAGCCTTCAATTAGCTGAGAAATGACAGGTTTATCTACAACAATTTAGATTTTTGTGATGTTAACCTCTTTTTCCAGTTGAATAGTATCTCTACCAATATCATTGTCTCCCTCATTTTGTAGCAGGACCTCACCAGATCGAAGATTAAAAGTTTTTAATATGGAATTTGTCATGAAAAAATAATCAAAGGCAACTTTTGATAACGAATGAACTTTGATCAATGATCAAATGCCCACAAAACACCCAAATTGACCAACATCTCTAAACCGATCTCTTTAGTGAAATAACCTCTTTTTCTTACCCAGGTACAACACCATGCCAAACCAACTTTAATCGACATACCAATGTGAATTTTGACTTTCGAATCTACTCTAAGTCATTTGTGCCAATTATGATACCCATGTATATGAAAATACCTAACTCTTCTATTTCAATTTTACTCCAATAAAAACATGAGTATGATAAAATAATTTTATATATTTAGCCAAACGTATGACAAATTCATATGAACTTGCCTTCAAATTATGAAAAATAGTAAATCAACTACTTGTATTAGTGGCATAAGTTAAAGTTGCATGGAGTTATATATGCATGTTATCACTCAAAGCCTTGAGAGTACAGATGAGGGAATTTAAAACTTATGATCTATTTTCTTGTTTAATTTCCAGCAACGGTTTTTCTTTCTTATTTCAAACAAAGAGTACAAAATCAATAGCCACAAGTATTTTAGCACCTACACAAAAACTCTATCCTTTGGTGGCTCCTTAAAGACAAGGGATTTAATGATGATATAGTCAACATCACTTTTCGAGGGGTGAACCATTAATACAAGCACTTTCATTCGATGATGTTGTCCCCATCAAGAGAACTATTCCATATAAGTCACTTTTTTATGGGCAAACCATTAACACAGAACACTTATATTCCACTAAGCCATTACCAAAAGGGGTACTATTCCCTCAAAATCACCTTCCGAGGAGTGAACCATTAACACACACACTCTCGTTTGGCTAAGTTGTCATGACAAGGGTCATGATTTTGTGAAATTCACATGAGCACTTTTGTTTGGCTAAGTTGGGACGATAGAGGGTATTGTTTCATAAAAGTCACTTTTCAAGGGGCACTTTCATTCAGCAAAATTATTACAACATGGGCACTTTCATTCAATGAAATCATCACAACATGGGGAACTATTCTCAACCCAATGTCACTTTTCGAGGGTGAACCATTAACATAATCTCTTTCATTTAACTAAGATAACATGACAAGGGGTATTAGTTCATGATTCTCCAAGTCCAGTGTTGTGCACTCCTTGCACCACTAAGACCTCTAGTAGTAGTATCTTGTGTAGCCAAAGTGTGGCTGAAATTCTATTTGGGCTATTGAAAGGGTTGAGGGGCATAGGGTGGCAGAGCTTCTAGCTCTCGATTAGCCTTTCCAAACAAGGATTAGACCAGAGAGGATCCATATCCTTTCTCCTTCACATAATTCCTCTAAAAACAAACCAATAGCTTAAAACTTTACAACAAAGTATCCGTCTTTCCATTATTTTCTCACAGGACATGATAAAGAGTGTGTTTGTTCAGCTTCTGGGTTAGCTTTGTAGCTTTGGCAATGATTGAGGCCATTTGGAGATCCTTTGGTGGCTCCTTGAAGATGAGGGATTTAATGATGATATAGTCGACATCACTTTTTGAGAGGTGAACCATTAATACAATCACTTTCATTCGATGATGTTGTCCCCGTCAAGAGGAGTATTCCATATAAGTCACTTTTTTAGGGGCAAACCATTAACACAGAACACTTACATTCCACCAAGCCATTACCAAAAGGGGTACTATTCCCTCAAAACCACCTTCCGAGGAGTGAACCATTAACACATGCACTCAATTTATATCTGGTTTATGTAAGGAAGGCAAGTTGGTTGAGGCTAATAAGTTCTTCTATGAAATGTCCGATAGAAACATAGGCCCTGATGTTGTCACATACAACATGCTTATTGATGTTTTATGTAAGGAAGGAAAGTTGGACGAGGTGAGGAATCTCTTTGATGAAATGTCTGACAGAAACATAGGCCCAGATGTTGTCACATACAATGCGCTTATTGATGGTTCATGTAAGGAAGGCAAGTTGGATGAGGCAAGGAATCTCTTCTATGAAATGTCTGACAGAAACATAATCCCTAGTGTTGTCACATAGAATGTGCTTATTGATGGTTTAGGTAAGGAAGGCAAGTTGGACGAGGCGAGGAAGCTCTTCTATGAAATGTCCAACAAAAACATATTCCCTAATGTTGTCACATACAATGTGCTTATTGATGGTTTAGGTAAGGAGGGAAAGTTGGATGAGGCAAGGAAGCTCTTCTATGAAATGTCCGACAGAAACATATGCTCTAAAGTTGTGACATACAACACACTTATCAATGGTTTATGTAAGGAAGGCAAGTTGCAAGAGGCTAGTAAACTCTTCTATGAAATGTCTGACCTAAACATATGCCCTAGTGTTGTCACATACAATGTGCTTATTGATGGTTTAGGTAAGGAAGCCAAGTTGGATGAGGAAAGGAAGATTTTCTGTGAAATTCTTGTAAGTTTTAAACCCGTGAAATAAAGCAATGCATATAGATTCTTAAGCAATACATAAATTAATCAATGGCTCATACACAGAGTACACAAAGATTTTTACCGGAAACCCTCAATCGGGAAAACCTTTCTTATTTTCATTATATCGAATTTCACCATTCGCCATAC
>SNQJ01S0150619.1:7371-23213 GCA_010110895.2 Picea sitchensis
ATACTTCTTGACTTCCCATTACATTGCTTTAACCCATTTATATAGTGTTACCAACCACCTAAGGACATTCTAGAGGAGGCATCTTCTAGAAGTGGAACCTTCTAGTAAGTCCTCTTACATCTATTGCAGTCACATTAGGTATTCTTTATTAAAAGTGGTCTTTATACATAACAATACTTATCTAATATTATTCCCCTTGGGTACCCCCCTAGGTACCCCATAATATTCCCCCTAACTACACTACAATTCTATTCTATTACAAGTTTTGACAACTATTGGAGTATCCATATAGTTTATATGTATATCGTAAGCTTTTGTGACAAACAACATGAAATCATGGCTTGCATGGGGTACAATTTTAAACAAAATAATTAACGTGCTTATCTCGTCTGTTAGCATGAATTTTTTCTAGTCGTGCATTGAAACATCTAATGATAGAAAGAAAATAGACTAGATAATTTCAAATCAATTTGTGTTCTTGTTAGTCATGTCACATGGATGTTACATGTGAGAAAAAAAACAATCTCGTCCATATTCCCTCGTTCATCACAAGTATCAAGCATGCATTCTTCCTTCACTCGTCACCCATGTTAGACATGGATTTAGGTGGTGCACATGCATTCTAATACGTCTTATATGTTCTGAAATAATTTTTTGCATATGGAAGAAGATCATTGTTTACCTTTGTTTTGACCAATTGAGAGGCTCATTACACCAAGAAACCAATAGTAGGGAAGGTTTATGTCTAGGGCATACAATTAATCATGCAAGGCTTTGATAGAGGCATTGAGTGTTTTCTTCATTGTGAGATCAACTTCCACTTAATGCATGAGATATGAATCCAAAAAATATGATGGCTACTGAGTAGGAACTCAATATGTTATGGGATACTCCATGGCTCGTGGATATGCATATGGGTATGGAACTTGCCATTGTTGTTGTTAACTCTAGAACCAACATGTACAACAAAAACAATGGCAAGTTCCAACAACAACAATGGAAAGTTCCATATCCAGATGCATATCCATGAGTCATGGAGTATCCCATAGCAGATTGAGTTCCTACTGTATATATATATATATAATTTGTATTTTGAAAATGGAATGTTATGATAAGATTACCATTTATTCTTGTATAACTTATTTAAGCATATACATTTGGATGTTCTACCAGTATTTAAAAGAGTTTTGAAAAGGAAGCGATGAAATTTCTCTGGTAGGTTCTATATCAATGCACATATAATTAGATGGCTTGTACACAAAGTGTTTAACAATGCTCTAAAGAGAGATTGTAAGAGATCATTTTTAAAAACAATTGCTAAACTAGGCCCATGAATCCTAGATGAGATAAATTGTTAAGAGTAGTGTATTGTTTGGATAGTTGATTCATATTTAGTGTTTCTTTGTGAGCGTCATACATGACAGAGATATGAAACACTTAGTGCATTGAATCACCCAGTTGCCAACAATTATTCAACATATATGAAACAATAAAAGTGTATGTGAAACAATTAAAGATATTAAAAAATTGCCACGAGAGGAGATCCTACAATAGGATAACGTGTATATATACAAATTTCTAGCAATTACATATATATAAATTGGATCAATCATACTAAAAAACTATATATTTAAAAAAATGTTAGATTATTATTATTATTATAAATAATGAAAAATTTACTTACAAATTGTTATAATTATTATAATTTTGTATTAATTCAACTTATATAATGCAATAGTTTTGAAATAAAAATATTATATAAAGATAAATTCAATAATTTGAACAAGTTTGGAAAGATTAACTTTCATTTGATTTCTATGGTTAATAGTTATCTCACATATATTAATTTAACAACATCACTAATCTCACCCTAGGGGTCATTAAGAATATCTACACTACACCTTACAACTAGCTAATCTCATCCTAGGGAAATGGAATAAGATTGTGGAAATGCCATTTAACTCTAATAAGATTGTGAGTTTTTGTTTCTAGCTCTAATCAAATTGATAATAATATAGTAGTACGCCAATTAAACTTTAGCTTATTTTTACATTAAAAGGTGTGTATAGTCCATATTTAAAACTAAAGTGAGCATTAATTAATTAAATTAATATTATATTTATTATTAATAACAAAAAAGTCTAGTACTGAAGCTGAAATTGCATACCATTTGTGGTCGGTGTATAGGAGGCTTCATTCTCAAAATAACATATCAAGATTAGTAGCATTGAAAGAATGCCCCCAACTATGTAAGTTGTCCATGAAACAATAATAATCAATATCAATCTTCCATAAAAAATAGCTTTTATTGTATACTCTAAGAAATCTTAGAACATTGCTAAAACAACCAAAAGAATGTATTGTTAGCCACACCTTATGCATGAGTGAAAAAAGATTAAATTCACTTCTTGGAAATCCATATGCAAGATAAGTCTATCACGAAAAGGCTTCATTTTCAAACACAAAATGCAATAAAATTGGAAAATATGAAGCGAACACTCATGATCCCCTATACAAATAATACTACTCAAACCCTACAAGAACTTCACTTGGCACCAAATATTATTAAGGAATTTCTTGTATAGAAGTATTTCCATGGCATATAAAATGTTACATCACCAAATTCCCCCATCCCCCAGAGAGAGAGAGAGATGGCAAATATAAAAATGAAACAATTATAATCATATGGACATATATTGTTCTATCAAATAATAATTAAACCCCTAAACCAAAATAGAGGAAGCACTTTCTTCTCAAATAAATTTCCAAACCACCAATATTGTGCATACATGTATCATTAAATAATTATATATATATATATTGATCCAAACTGTAAGTTTATCTTCATGATTCATGCAACTGAGATTCACTTTCGCTAATTTCTCATAGAAGTATGTCCATGGAATATAATATTCTACATCATTAATTGCTCCCTTCCCAAAAAAATGAGAGAGAGAGAGAGTTGACAAATATAAAAGGCATAAATTTTAATCACTTGGAAATGAATCATTCTATCAAAAAATACTTAAACCCCTAGAAATTTCCAAACCACCAATATTGTGCATAAATGCATCATTAAACCATTATAGATATTGATCCAAAACATAAGTTTCTCTTCGTGATTCATGCAACTAGGGTTCACTTTTTCTAATTGTTTATAGAAGTATGTCCATGGCATATAAGATGCTACATCACCAACTACCCCCTTCCCCCCAAACGTGAAATAGAGAGAGAGAATTGACAAATATACAAGGCATCAATTATAGTCATATGGACATGAATTGTTCTATAAAAAAATACTTAAACCCCTAAACCAAAATAGAGGAAGCACTTGCTTGTCAAATAAATTTCCAAACCACCAATATTGTGCTTACATGCATCATTAAATATGTTGGCATATTTATTACGTACATAAGGCAGAGTATTTGTTTTTCATTGATGGCAAGCTCAGCCCAACGATGACGAACAAGAGAAAGTGGCAAGACCAGGAACACAACGATGATCGTTTGGCAAGATCAGAAGCGTAAGCTCGGGAGGAGGAGCAACAGTGATCGTTGGATCACCCATCCTGAATTCTTGATGACCGTCAGATATAAATACAGATAGGAGCAACACGCAAAAGAGGAGAACAAATCTTAGACATTGGATCTAAGCGCGAGGACCGACCATCGTTGGATCCATAAGAACGAGCGCGATCTTTAAGTACAAGATGAAGCAGGCTTACAAAGTCCCGAAAGCAGGAGGTTCGTCCATCGTCGAGGAGTACACGTGGCGAGGGATTAACATTTTCACTGACTAGAAAGTCAAAGGAAGGAGGAGCTCTATCTTTTGAAATCGTGAAATGCGAAATCACGATTCAATCTGAGTCGTTGATCAAGGGAAAACGTGGACCCTTGATCTGGCTCCATTTCAAAGTTTCGGATACCGGGAGTTGGAGGAGTCAAGGAAGCAACTCATGGCAGAAACGTCGATATGCGAAATCGCGAAACACTCTCATGCTTATCCCTAGGTCATAACTTATGGTCACATCGACGAAGGCTTAAGGGAAGGAGCTAATTACTAATCTCCATTTCAGGGATCGCAACTTGGAGTGTCGAGACCCTTCATCACAGGAATGTCGAAGTTGTGAATTGTGAAGCACTTTATGGATAAGCACCAGCTCACCGCCGATGGTCATGTGAGAGGGAGGAGCTAGCAGAGCTAAGCTCCATTTCGGGGATCGCAACTTGGAGCGTCGAGAACCTTCAACACAGGATTGTCAAAATGTGAAATGCGAAACACATTTTGATTAGGCCCATGGTCACAGCCAGTGGGCATATGGGATAAACGCAAGACCCTGTGGATTTAATCCAATGATGTTGTTTATTTGAGCATCTGATCGAAGGGTTACTGTTGATCTTCATGATTAACTATTCAGTTACGTTTCAATTAGCATAATTGAATCATGGTTTTTTATCGGTTGGCGATTCAGTTGTTGAGATGTTTTCTTCTTTTCCCAAGGAGATTCGAAGTGTAACTGATGAGGCTGGTATGTATAAAAGGAGAGATGCAATGACTGTGTGGTGAGGGTTGTTCTAACCAAAACAATGAGACGAACTGTAAGAAGGGTAAAATGAAAGAATGCAGAGCATGAGATAAAACTCAGAGATGAGTAACAATCGTCGAACAGACAGAAGCAAGAGAATAATAGAAGAATAGCAGAATAACATGAAGCAAGAGCAGAATAGCAGAATAGCATGAAGCAGAGCAGAACTGCAGAACAATTTTTGAACCAGAGAAGAATTGTAGAACAATGAAGAAGGGGTAAGAATTGAAATACCTGTATCGTTTGTTTGTCAATCATTTATTCATAATCAAGGAAGAAGGGTGGTTTTAGGGAGGACTGTGGTCCTTTGATATTCAAGTTGGTGCTTGAATATTGGAAGTTTTATCTTCCATATAGTTGTGGCTAGAAAAACAGGGTGGCAGGGTGGTGCTCGGGAAAACACAGAGTTTTATGTATACAAGTTGGTTCTTGTATAAATCTAGTTGGTGCTGGAATATTTAGGGAGTTGGTGATTCCTTCTAGTGGGTGCTAGAGAAACCAGAGAGTTGGTTATCTCAACAAGTTGGAGCTTGTAAAATAGAGGTATTAGTCTCACTTTGAGTTGGTTCTCAAACATACATGATGTACAGAACTTAAAAGACTACCTATCATTTCGAAGAAGAAGATGTTTTCTCCCTTTATGGGTTTCCTCGTGAAAATCTGTCTCTGTGTATATCTTATGTGTGATTGATGCTCATTATTTATGTTGTCCACATGATGTATAATATTGATGGTCACTTGATGAAAGATTAAAATGGTTTAATAGACTTAAAATTGTTTAAACAGAGACAATGATTCACCACCCCTCTTAGTTGTCTTAGTAATTTCAACAATTGAGATATCAGAACAGGTTCCATGGCTAAAAGGTAAATGTGTGGCTTAAACATGACAAAGTCATGAAGGGACTTCAGCCAGTGAGCCTCCTCTGTTTGATGGAGTTTCGGTTTCCTTTTGGAAGGTTAGATGAGGGCAGCATGCAATGGCTGTAGATGTGATGTGTCTAGGATGTAGTAGAACCCAGGATACTTAAACTTGGTGCTAGCTTCCAAGGATGATAAGTTAAATTTAGATTTAATGCTAAGGGGATGAACGCCATCTTGAATGGACTTCTGGAAACTGGCGGAGTTTGTAAAGCGTGCATCTTCAATGCCAAAGAAATGTGGGATGCACTTATTAACAGTTATGAAGGAAAATGAGAAAGTAAAAGATGCAAACTTCAAACATGGGTTGAAGTTTGAACAACTAATATGAATGAAGATGAAACAAATAACAAGTATTTTTTAAGAGTTAAAAAACTTGTGAATGCCATGAAAGGCCTTGGTGAGAAGATTGAAGAATCATTTTTAGTTCAGAATATTTTAAGATATTTGTTTGATAAATTTAATCTAAAAGTGTCTGCAATAGAAGAAATAAATGATCCTAAAACTCTGACCGATCAACTCTAGGAACTCTAACTACATATGCAATGAGAATTAGAAAGATAAATCCATTACTAAGAAGCATCTTTTAAAGCGGACAAGAATTACGATTCGGAATTAGATGATATTGAAGAAATATTTGTGAGAAAGGTTAAAGAAAGGATCGGGGAAAATATCAAGGAGCAAGCTCCCTTTCAAATGTTTTAAGCGTAGTAAGATAGGTCATTTTGCATCCTAAATTTCCTCACTAGAAAAGTTGAATCCCGTGATGAAAGACTCTAAATTTAAAAGTAAGTAAAAAGAAAGTTGTGTACAAACAATGGCAACTCCTTAGAACATAGATAGTGATTCATTCATGAAGATAGCGTGAATGATTTTATGCTTATGACTATATGGGAGATCTTGATGATGAACATTGAGGAGGTGAAATGTAGGATTTGAGATGAAAGCTATGGTTGATATGGAAGGTGGATTAATCAGTGCCTTGGAAGAAATTAGCGGAGACTTCAGATGTGAAGAAAACAAAAAGGTTGTTGATCTGAGTTTAAAATGAATGATAAAGCTTGATAGAAAGGCTTTGCTCTACTAAAAATTGGAGTTAGAAGAAGCAAAGAAAATAGAAGACATTCTGAAACAACAATTATCAAAGAAGAAAGCAAGATGTGAAGCCTTAGAAGAAGAATGGTAAGAACCATAAAAGAAATGGAAAAGAAGTTTTGGGCATTGTATCACCCAAATCTGTCAAGTAATATTAAAATCCTCGAGGAAAAGTGTAACATTCTAAATCGAAAAGGAATCCAAAGTTGAAGATGGCTTGGGCTATGAAGAAGGGATCAAGTAGTGATCATCCAAAGTGATATGGAACCCATCAGGTTTTTAAAATCCTACAATCATTGACAACAACCTTTCTGCAAAAACAAAGAAAGAAATCAACCTGCAGAGGAATGAAGGAAAGGTACAGGCCCGTTAAGAGGCTATGGTATGAAAGAAATCGATCCCTCGAGAGAGAGCAGGTCTTTTCCAGGTACACAAGTATTTTCTATGGATATTATTTTTTTGTTCTAACTTTAGTCACAAAGCTATAACTTGTTCTTTAAGATTGTAGATATAGGCAAACAAGAAGTTATTCAAAAGACAATTATCTACACAACAAAGAGTGAGACAACTAAGCAACAAACATAATAATAGTTATGAGCATAACAATAGTTACAGTCTATTATTTAGGTGAACCGAAATTTTATGTCTATCATAACTATGGACATAAAGCCACAAATTATCTCTTAAGGAATTATAAGCCAGATTTGAGGAAGTTCAACTGAAAATTTCAAGGTTTGAAGATGACAAGTGTGGACTAGTGTTATCAATCCAAAAACAAAAGAATCTACTGAAGAGGAAGTATATTAATGATGGATGTTCCAAACATATGAATGGAGACAAAAGTTACATTTCCTGATTTGTTTTCTAACTCTAAGTGAAAACAAATCATGGAATGTAACTTTTGGAAATGGAAAAATAAAAGGTAAAGGGAATGGTAGAATACGGGTAATGGCAAAGGAAAAGCTCAAGATGTGTTATTTGTAGATGGTATGAAACATGGTACTGTAGGTGTTAGTCAAGTCGTGACCCGGTGTGGGGTTTTTTTACTTCTAAAGATTGTAAAAATAAAGTCTGTGAATTGTGGGACTATGGTTGCAAAGGGATACGAACAAAACAATGCCTATATGTGTTAAGAGAGAAAAGAATAATGTCATAAGCAGAGTGTATGAAGTGAAAGTTGGCTATGGCATGAAGCTTGGACATCCGTTTTGATCATATGATCAATCTTAGAAACAATGGGGCATTAAAGGATCTTCCGAAGATATCAAATTCATATGATTCTGTTTGTAAACCTTGCCAGGTAGGAAAGATTACTTTGGTTACTGGTCAAATCTAAAAACTTCCTTCCTTGAGGAAAAGCCTCTCCGGTTAGTTCCATGGATTTATGTGGACCGTCAAAGAAATGAGTACTGGAAAAGAAAACTATTTTATGGTGATTATAGTTATTCTAGACTAACGTGGGTTGTCTTTTTGAAGGAAAATCTGAAGCATTTGAAAATTCAAGGTGTTTAAGACTCTAACACAGAATCAAACAGGAAAGCTTGATTGAAGGCAATGGGTTCCATGATAGAGGAGGAGAGTTTAGCTAATGGAACTTCAAATATTTAAATGATAAACATGGGATCAAAGAGATACACAATTCCAAAGACCCCACAACAAAATGGAGATTGTTGAGGAGGAAGAATAGATCAATACAACAAATGGCAAGATCAGTGATGAATGAAAGGAATATATCTAGAGACATATTGGGTGGAAGCAATCCATACAGCTGTTCCATTCTTAACAAAGCTCATCTCCGACCACAGGTGACAGAACCTTATGAACTATGGTTTGGAGAGACACGCCTCAATCAAGCATTTTAAAGTCTTTAGGGTAAATGTTATATCAGAATAATGATGAAATATTGGCAAATATGATATTGGGGCTGATGAAGGTATATTCTTAGGTTGTCACTGCGAGAATAAATGATAAAGAATACTACAATAAAGAATTTTTTAGTGATTTGTGCATAGGCTTTATTAAAGTTGATGAAGAAATCTTAGTAAGAAATATGTTGAACCAAACACATAGAATATGGTGATTGAAGACGAAGATGAACGAGTCCAAGAAGTTAGAAAGAAAGAATCTAGGAATTAAGATGAAGATATGAATACTGGTAACTAAATCAACATAAAAGCAAAATACCTGGGAATTAATCCAGAAAGAATCATCCTAAAAAAATGAGATAATTGGAGATATAAATAAAGGAGTTCGAACAAGAAGGAAATTGATTAAAGACTCAGAACAATCTCATGGTACCTTTTGCTCTGAATAAAAAAAATTATGATACCAACCAGTGATTGGATTAGAGCTATGAATGAAAAGAGCAGTCAGATTGAAAAGAACAACACTTGGGAAGCTTGTTCCTAGACTTGAAGATAAGAATGTAATAGGATCTAAATGGTTACTTTAAAAGAATAAAATGAATGAAAAGGACAAGTTGTTAGGAATAATGCCAGATTGGTCTCTGTAAAGGTTATACACAAGTTAGAGAAAGGATTTTGATGAAACCTTTGTTGCTTAGAATTGGAAGCATGTAGGTCATTTCTAGCATATTCATGTCATAAGAAATCTAAAGTATATCAGATGGATGATAGAAGTGACTCTCAATGGAGATATAGAGGAAGAGAAGTATATGGAGAAACCTAAAAGGATTCTCATTGACAGATAATCCTGATTATATGCACCAAAAATGAAGAAAGGGTATATGTATTGAAACAAGCACCACGATCTTGTTATTATAGATTGGACAATTTTTACAAGACAAAAGAAGGGTTCAAGAAAGTGTTGACAAACAAATCTCTACATTAGAGTCTAGAGGTGCAATAATTTACTAGTTGTTTTGGTTTATGTGGGTGTGTGTTTTGTGTACTAATGATCCTGTCAATGGTTTTCTCACTCTGTGAGTTTGAATGTCATAGGAGAAGCTGTCTACTTTAGAGTCTTTTACAAGTAAATCCAGTGCAGAAAGGAATATTTATCTCTCAAGAAAAAATATTTGAAAGAGATGTTGAAGAAATTTCAGGATGGAGAGTTCCTCTCATTGGTACACCTATATGGTGGTTGGTTTGCAAGTCAGTAAAGAGATGATATTTCACCTGATGTTGATCAAGGACAGGTAAGAGAGGAAGGAGGAAAAGAAAGAGAAATTTTCTATGATGGTGATCTTGACACATCACAACATCCACGTCGATGTAGTAAGTTGTTGGAATGGTAGGTCATTATCAGTCATACTCTAAACAAAGTCATTTGGTAGATGTAACAAGGATATTCAAATACTTAAAGAGAACAATGACTTATGGTCAGTGATATCCCAGAAATCAAAGGCTTCAATTGACTGCTTATTCATATGAAGATTGAACCGTTATTGGATGAGAGAACCCGGAGTTGCATTCTTCTTGGGTGACTTGTTGGTAGCATGGATTAGTAATAAACATGGATCTATTTCCTTATCCCAGCTTCTGAGGCGGTACATTGCTGCACTAGCATTTGCCTCAGATCTTATGGATGATTCAAATACTTGCAGATTGAGTAATTACCGATTTGATTACAATTCATTGTGATATTTTGATATGATAGTGTCTCCGAGAATCCTGTTCTTCATTCAAGACTAAGTATATCCCAATAAAATACCATTTTAGGAGAACAAGTTACAAATAGAATATTCAGCTGAATTATATTCCTTTTATAGAACAGATTTGATATCTTTAAATGGGTGCCAATGATCCTTTTGGATGTATATCTTCGTCAGAAGTTGGGGTTATAACTCCTTTCATCTAATCTGTTCACCTAATCAGGGGGAGTTCTTATTGAATATCTTGTGAATTTCCTAAATGATTATATATGACAGGGGGAGTCTGTTTTGAAGAAGAATGTTTATGTTTCTTCTTTGACATTGATATCCAAGGGAAAAGATATAATAAGGGCCTTCTGAAGTTGACCGAGGGTTCTTCAAGGTTACCATCAATGCCAAAGGAGGGTGTTAGCATATTTATTATGGACAGAAGACAAAGTATTTGTTTTTCATTGATAGCAAGCTCAACCAGACGATGATGAACAAAAGAAAGTGGCAATACCAGAAGCACAACGATGATTGCATGGCAAGATCGGAGAAGTGTAAGCTCGCATGAGGAGCAATGATGATCGTTGGATCACCCATCTCGAATTCCAGATGGTTGTCAGATCTCAATACATATATAGGAGAATGTTGAAAAGGAGAACAAGTCTCAGGCGTTGGATTTTGAAGCGTGAGGACCGACCAATAGATTGGATCCAGAAGAAGAACCTGATCTTTAGTACAAGATTGCAAACAGAAGCTTACAAAGTCCTGGCGGGGAGGGTTGTCCATGTTGAGCCTGCGTGGTGAGGTTAACACATTTTACGACTGGAAGAAGTCCAAGGAAGAGAGCTCTATCTTTTTTGAAATGTAATAGCGAAATCATGATTCGTCTGAGTCATTGATCAAGGAAAGCATGGATCTATCCATTGGAGTTTGGATCTCAGGGAGTTGGAGAGAGTCAAAACAACTCATGGCATACTCTTGTAATATCTACAATCGTGAGTGCATTACTTTGGTCATAACTTATGAGTCACATTGACAAGAGAGGCTTAAGGGAAGGATCTAATTGCTAATCTCAATTTCGGGGATATAACTTGAGTGTTGAGACCCATGTCCATAGGAATGAAGTTCACCGAATTGTGAAACACTTTGTGGATAAGCACATGGTCATGCGATGTTCATGTGAGGAAGGAGAATTGCCTTGAGCTAAGCTCCATTTGTGGATCACAACTTGGGCATCAAGACCATACAACATAGAGTTGCAGGAAATGCCAATCTGGCTTGTATTTTGATTAGAGCCAGTAGTCCGCAACCAGTGGGCATATGGAATGAAATAGAACCACACTTGAATTTTATCAATGATGTTGGTTATTGAGCATCTGAGTGAAGGGATCTTTGTTGATCTTCACCCAGATTAACTGAAACGAATTCACGTTCAGTGCTTAGCATAATCAAATCATGGTTCTTGATCAGTTGGTGATTGGTTAATGAGATGTTTTTCTTCTTTTCCCAAGGAGATTCAAAGTGTAACTGGTAGGATGGTATGTATAAAGGAGGAGATGCTTGTGTGGTGAGGTTCTAAACAAAGCAATGAGATGGTAAGAGGGTAAAAATGAAATGAAATGGAGCATGAGATGAAAATGGGGCGCAGTGCCGGTTGTCGAACAGAGCCCAGGAAGCAAGAGTAGAATACAGAAGAATAACAAGGAAATATGGCATGAAGCAAGAGTTCAGATGGCGAGGAGAATGGCGTAGGCGGAGAAGAGTAGAATGGTTTTTGAACCAAGGAATTGATCATGGTGAAGGAAGAGGTGGGTGAAATGCCTGTGTTGACGTTTGTCGATGTTTATTCATAATCAGCAGGGGAGGAAGGTAGGGTGGTTCTTGGGAGGACTGTGGTCCTCTGATATCCAAGTTGGTGCTTGAATGTGTTGGAGTTGTATCTTCCATCTGGTTGTGTAGAAAGCGAGAGTTGGCGAGAGGGTGCTAGGGAAAATACAGAGTTTTCTTTATGCAAGTTGGTGCTGGTATAAATCCAGTTGGTGCTGGAATATTTAGGGGTTTGTTCCTTCTAGTGGGTGCTAGAGAGCTTGGAGGTTGGTGCTCTCAACAGAGTTGGACTTGTAAGCGAGGTAAATAGCCTCACTTTGGAGTTGGTGCTCAAACATGGAGTGATGTACAGAACTTAGGGCTGCTGATTTGAAGAAGAAGGAACATACGCTTTATGGGTTTCCTCGTGAAAATTTGTCTCTGTGTATATCTTGTGTGAGTTGGTACTCATTATTTATTTTGTCCATGTGATGTATAATATTGATGGTCACTTGATGAAAGATTAGAAATGGTTTAATAGACTTAAAAATTGTTTAATCACAATAACAAATGATTCAACCCCCCCCCCCTCTTAGTTGTCTTAGTAATTTCAGCAAAATCAGCTATGATATTGATCCAAAATATGTTTCTCTTCTAAAATTGCATGGGCTAAGATTACTTCAATTACTCCTCCAACAATCTGTAGAAATAAAATAATAAACATTTAAGTCCTAGTAGGATAATTCACTCATGTGTATCATGTATGTATTAACAACTAGTATGTAGTTAGTAATCAAATGTTGAGAGAGTAAGGAATATATTGGTATGATTATTCTATATTATATCTACAATAAGGCATTCAACAAAGGGTTCAAAGAATGTTCATAGAGGGGAATAATGCAATATGGCATAAACCTGAACTTGTGCAGAGCTATGACAACATATTCAATCTATTCTTTCTTTACTAACATATAAGAAACCTCCATTACTGAGTTGTATTTTCCAATATCATCCCATTGCAACTTTCCATGGGTGTTGTAAAAATCAAAAGTGATTTTTATCCCCATGACTTCTTCCATAACTTGGAAATCCATCGACGAACTTCTTGCAAATGAGAAGAAATATGATGACTCAAAAAATGATGATAGAAAAGTAGTAATTCCATAAAGAAGATCTTGAAGAATGGGTTCTTGCATTAGGTGAGAACCTGGAAAAAATCATTATAGGCTTTGCAAGATGGATGAAAATATCTTCCATGCATTGCACCATTTCTTGAGAAAGTTGATTTGGGTTTTGCCAGAGATCTTTCATAAATTTCCTTTCACTAAATGTTTGTTTATCATGTTACACTGAGAATTTATGTGCTAAGTTATTTTGAAAACTTCTTGCTCTCCTTGACGCTCTTTTCTTTTGATGAAAAAACCCCCAAAAAACATAGGCCTAATCATAATTATGATTGAAACTTCTATTTTCACCTAAACAATCTTGGAACTCCAGTCTCAATTTAGATTGAAAAAAAACATGTCAAATGGTTTTGTCCTAATTCTTTAACACAACATCCAAACTTCTATGTACTTACAACATGAAACAAAAAAAAAACATTTTGGAAACTCTATTCTGTATCTTGTAGGGAGAAAATATGAAAAAGGGATCTAAGCCAATACTCGAACAAGAACATTATATCCTGTGTATTTGCTATTTTCAATGTCAAACTATAAAACTTGAAAGCATATTACACATTTACCTCCCTTTAAATTTCATTTTGAACTTAGACCAAAGACATGAATCATGGTTGGGTCATGGTTGTAACAAAAAATTGTCATTTGACAAGCAACCCAAGGAGGATGACCATTGTTCAAGATAGGTGCAAAACAATTGAATTAGGTAGAAAACCATGAACATGACATAAGAAATAATTTTAAACCAACAAGACTTCTGAACATGACATAAGAAATAATTTTAAACCAACAAGACTTCTAAGAAATAAAGAAAAAAATGTTTTTAGCAAACACACAACCAAAGAAACACAAGAAATTACATCAATTAATAAGTGTCCTAGGCAATCCTCTACTTGAAGATACAAAGATGAAAATGCTCAGTTTTTAACCTGTCCGAGGAGGAGAATGCCATTGGTGGTGACAATGATGTTATCTATTTGAACCTGTGCTCTTGTAATGTCCCCACTTTGGGACATTAGGGTATTACACAATGTTATGATGACGAGGGTAGCCAATTGGAGATTACAGGGAGTGCAGGAGCTATTGAGGGATATTTTGGGGTCTGGCTTGCATTTCTCAACCTATTTCATCATTATGATCCATTCTGCACAGATTGGCCTTGGTTTTGTTGCATTCCGACAATTTCCATGATTTTGAGTATTTTGAGCTATAGGTTAATTAAATTCACTAAAGAGGTCATTTTGGGCACATTACTTGGAGGAACCTCTCAGTGTAATAGCTCATTGGAATCGGGAGGAACAACACTACATGATAGGATGATTAGAAGTGAATTTCAGTGGTGAGGGAAGCCACAAGGAGAGATAAGGCACTTTTCAGAGGTTAAAAGGTTAATTAATTAATTAAAGTGATTTAATTAATTAATTAATAATTAAAAAAAAAAGTCACTTTGGAGAGACAAGGCGAGCAGGAAGTATAAAGGAGAGGCAAGGGCCTCTATTCTCTCATTCATTCATGTATGTTTATCATTTTGATATATGGCTTCTAGCTAGAGAGCCCATACCTTGGGGGTTTTGAGGGTTTTGACTTAACAAACCCTAGAGGATGATTTGGTGATGAAATATTCCACCTAGCTTGTCCCAAGCTTGGTATTGTGGATGCAATACTCCCCCACACCATTCTAGTTCAGATCTACTCAGTGCATGAGGGTTTTACACCAGCCACAGGCACATGAAGATAAGGAGGGCGCACCATTGGGGGTTTCCAGCAAGGGGGGCGCACCATTCATTGAAGGAAGGTTCATTGTAGGAGTTTCATATGCCTCTTGGAGATTTGAGCATTTGGGTTTTACTTACAGGGCCTTAGCCATGATTTCTAGTGCCTCTTGAGAGAATTTTATGGTTTAGATGATTCCCTAGAGCATTGGGGCGAATTCGAGTGAAGGAGGGCATTTTTGAGATTCAAATCTATTCAGTTTGGAGGGGTTATACTTCACATCTGACCCTGAGACTTCACCCAGTGACTTGCAGTGTCCTGATCTACCTTTCTAGCGAGTTTTAGGGCATTTGGAGGCCTCCTTCATCGGGGCCAAAATTGTAGGGTTTGACAATTTTCAGGAGGGCGCGGCTCCACTTGAGAATTCAACATTTGGAGGAGCAGTCCTTGGTATTTCTGTTTGAGATTTTAGGAGGGGACTCTACACATCCTGATCTACAGTTTGGCATATTCATTGGACTTATTTGGGGGCTTCTTCAGCTGGGCCAAATTATTGAGGGTTTTAGTCTTCTACTAGAGCGTGGATTTTTCAGTTGGGGGTTTGGTACTGCATACAACCTAGATCTCTACTTGTATTCAGTCTTCATCGTGTATCCAACCTTTGGAGGCTTATAATATCTTTTTGGAGCATTTTGTAGCAGCTCCTATTATGTTATTAGATCCATCTGTTGAACATTCCAGATCGACATCTTCATTGTATCAGGTTCTCTTACTATTATGAATAAGATTAGATCTAAGGCATTTTGGGTTGTCTACTATATTGTTGATCTTGCATATGGTTGAGGTATGTTCCATTACTATATCTATGTTGATTATTGTTGCAAACACACATTAAAACTCATCAGTATAACCCTAGCGCAACCTAAGAGACAATAATAAGCAAA
>SNQJ01S0150620.1:7195-23212 GCA_010110895.2 Picea sitchensis
AACAAGCCTCGCTTAACATGCACAATTTTTCTTTTATGAAACTAATAACGACAAAACACTTAACATCGCAAACTCCACGTCGAACACAACGTACACAATCACTTAACATAGAACATAAGGACTCAGCATACTAGCACTTCATGCAACCAAATGCAACATACGAAAATCAATTAGACAAAATAAAAACGACTACCCACTCGTCCTACCTTGCAATGTTTGGACCTCCATGACACATAAACAACTCAAGCTCAAGTTCCCATCGATTTTGACTAATTAAGGTCTCAAGGCTCTATTTTGAGGAACAAGGAGGTGTCTACATCCTGCCCGACACACGCAAGACAAGTTTTGATAACTACGAACCATCATCAGACTGACCCCACGCAACCACCATCAACGACACAAGTAACATGAATCTCTACAACGAGTGAGGAATAACAAACATTGATTCAAAACTTTGTGCGGCACACCAAATTAACAATGGTTGATCATCAATGGCCCTTTAGTAAGCACAACCAGAAAATTCTAAACATAATAGACATTACTTCAATCGACCTTAAATTTACAAGCGCGCAAAGAAGATGACAAACATAATCTATCTAGCAATAACAAACTTGAGGCGCAATTCTATTTATATTCCAGGCGTGTTATTCAATCTATCATTCATTCAAATGAAAATCAAGGCATGAGAAGTGATATACCTTCCACGGTCCCTCATTGAATCATGCATACATCATGTCAAGTAAATATTAACTACGGTTAACAACTTGGCAAATATAATAAGAATTGACAAAATATACATCTTGTAATGCATCCATCTTTCTTCTGCAATTAATAGTTTACCCTCCATTAAAACCCTTTTCATCATACGCCATTGATTAACATAAGACAAAGCTTTCTCCATTCTTCCTAATTACAACCTTTACAACCTCGTTTCATCATTAGAAGGAATGAGCATCAATTTAATTTGAATAAATTGACATTTTAGCATAAGGCATTCCTATTAAAAAATATCGTATAAGTATAATCATTAACCTCACTGTCCTTTATAAAATGAATTTAAGGCATTCCAAAGGTTCCTTGAAACCCTATTAGAGTCTTATTTGGAATGCATTCGAGGGAAGGAACTAATGCTCAAAACCGTAAGACAAATTTCAACAGATCTCATAGTCTACCTTACAAATATCTAACAGCTATAAACGCCACTTGCCAGCAACATGATAATAATTTTCCGACCACGTTGAAATCTTGTATATTACAATAAAGGCAACTAAATTCTATTATGGTTTTTTTTTTTTAATTGAAAGTTATTGGGTAAAGATGTGCTGTCAAGTGAGAGCTCTCGAGATCAAGTCAGAGCATTTAAAAATCAATCTCAGATCCATTCAATAATCAAGCGTAACCAATCTCAAGTTTATGTCTTTTAAAAATAAATAATTAAAAGTTTAGATCTAAGAGCCAATAAAAAATTAGGTTTAGTGCATTTAAACTTCAGAGCATTAAACTTCAAAGCATTTAATCTTAAGAGCATTTAAAGTTCAACGCCATTAATAAGTTTAGAGCATTTACACTTCAGATCTAATAGCCATTCGATAATCAAGTGTAAACCATTCTCCAAGTTTATATCTTTAAAATAAATATTCAAGGTAAATCGATTTCAATATTCATACTAAAAATAATAATTAGTTGATCTCCATTATTAATGACCGACAAAAACTGAAATTTGGAATGTTAACTACTTCCATCAAACAAAAAAAATGTTATCTTTCAATAGATTGGGCACCAGATCATGGAGAAAAATACAAAAGATTGGCGTTAAACATCTATGCATTTCAACTTATAGGGATTTAAACTGATAAATGTGAAGCAAGAAATGCAGAGAGAAAGAATAGAACAGAAATAGTATTCAGTATATTGAGAATGTAAGGAGAAAGTACAATGAGAAGAGTTAATGAAGAAGTTATGTGCAAAAGGAAAATAGCTAAGCTAAATAGGCTCAAGCAAATCAAGAAAAGAAGGTACAGCTGGCCAGGACAGCTAGCAGTGTACAGTCAACGTGTTGAGGTTACATTATATTGAACACTCCCTCTTAAACTCAATAGTTACAAACATCAGCACTGATTATGCCCAAGTGTTGTCTCTGAAAATCAAAAACAAATTTTCCCAATGGCTTTGTGAAGATATCTGTGAGCTGATCTCGAGAACCATAGAATTGGAGTGCAATGTCACCATTATTGACTAGCTCACGGATGAAGTGAAAGCGAGTGTCAATGTGTTTGTTTTTCTTGTGAAACACATGATTTTTGGATAGAGCTATTGCTGAAGTATTGTCACAGAAAATAGGAGTTGGATCATTTTCTGTATGTGACATATCTTTCAATATCCTTCTCAACCACACAACTTGACAAGAAGCTGAGGTAGCAACGACATACTCTGCCTCTATAGAAGATATTGATGCATTTGGCTATTTCTTTGATTCCCGTGAGATCAAGTTTGTGCCCAGGTGAAAAACATGTCGTGAGGTGTTTTTCCTGTCATCTAGGCTGCCTGTAAAATCACTGTCTGTGTAACCAGAAAGTTGATTACTATCAGATTTAGTGTACCATAAGAAAAAATTGAGAGTTCTTGCAACATATCTCAGAATCCGTTTCTTCATTTTCCAGTGAGAATCTTTGGGGAATTCCATGAATCTGGAAACAAGGTTGGTTGCATACATAATATCAGGCCTAGTTGCTGTAAGATACAACAAACTACCTAATAAAATTTTGTACAGGGTAGGGTCCATTGTAGGGCCTTCATCTTTCTTGCTCAATTTTGTGCCTAGAGGTATAGGGGTTTATGTTGGATTGCATTCTTCCATGCAAAATCTTTTGATGATGTCTGCTGCATACTTTTTCTGACAAACAAAAATGCCTTTGGTTGATTGATCAACCTCAATCCCCAAAAAATATTTCATGATGCCAAGATCTGTCATCTCAAACTCAGATTGCATGGCATGTTTAAAATTGGTTGATACAAGATTTCCAGTATGTATCATGTCATCAACATATAAACATACAATCAAAATTTTACCATGCTGGTCAGTTTTGGTGTAAAGAATTGGCTCATTTTGAGCTCTAATGAAATCACTTTTGATCAGATAAGTGTCAATTCTGTTGTACCAAACTCTTGGAGCTTGCTTTAAGCCATACAAGTCTTTCTTCAACCAATATACTTTGGTTGGCTGCTCTTGGACTTCAAATGCAGGTGGTTGATCGACATAAACTTCTTCTTCTAAGAAACCATTTAGGAAGGCTGACTTGACATCCATCTGGTATACTTGCCATTTATGTTGGACTGCTATGGCCAATAGAGTTCTTACAGTGTCTAACCTTACTACTGGAAAAAAAGTTTCACCATAGTCAGTATCAGGTTGTTGTGAGAATCCTTTGGCAACAAGTCTTGCCTTGTGTTTTTCGATCTACCCTTTATCATTGAGTTTATTTTTGTAAACCCACTTGACACCAATACTTTTCTTGTGACTTGGAAAAGCAACAAGATCCCATGTCTTGTTCTTCTCAATGGAGTCAATTTCTTTGTTCATGGATTGAACCCAATGTGGCTCCTTAGCGGCTTCCTTAAAAGATGTAGGTTTACATGACATTAAAGAAAAAAGGTTGTGTTTTTCAAAGTCATCCAACTGCTGATGGATTTCTCTCAAACTTCGAGTTCTCTGATTTTGAATTTTAGAGGATGAGTCTCTGCTTGAAGTTGAGTTATCCTGAGAATTTTCAGATCGTCCTTGTACCTGGAATCTTGGAAGAACAGGTAGAGGTATTTGTTGTCCTGAATTTTCTATGTTTTCAGAACTTGGCAGCAATGGATTTTGACTGTCCAGTTGTTGATTTTCTTATTCATTCCAGAATTGATTTTCCAAAAAATTCACATCTCTACCGAGAATTAGTTTCTTGGAGATTGGGTTGTAAAGCCTGTAGGATTTAGATGTTTCACTATATCCAGTAAAGATACATTTCTCACTTCTATCGTCAAGTTTCTTCCTTAATTCAGAAGGTATGTGAGCATATGCTATGCATCTGAATGTCCTTATATGTGCAACATTTAGCTTTGTCCCACTCCATGATTCTTGAGGGACTTTCATCTTTAGACTTGTGGTTGGAGATCTATTCAAGAGATAAAATGATCATGCTACTGCTTCAGCCCAAAAAATATTTGACAAACGTTTCTTTTTGACAAGTGTTCTTGCCATATTCATTATTGTCTAATTTTTCCTTTCAGTCACTCCATTCTGTTGTGGAGTATACCTGGATGTTGTTTGCATGATAATGCCTTGTGATTTGCAAAAATTTTCAAATTCATTGGAGTTGTATTCTCCTCCTCCATTGGACCCGAGTGCTTTTATATATTTGCCACTCTATTTTTTAGCTTCTGCTTTGAATTCCTTGAATTTTGCAAAAGTTTCAGACTTGTGTCTGAAAAAATAGATCCATATTTTCTTGCTAAAATCATCAATAAACGTTAGAAAGTAAAATCTACCACCTATTGAGTCTATTTCCATTGGTCCACATAGGTCAGTCTGAACTAGTTCAAGATGTTGTTTGTCTTGATTGGATGATTGTGGAAAACTAGTTCTCTTATGTTTTCCAAGTATGCAAGACTCACATGGGGAATTTTGTTCTTTGAAGATGGGAAGACCTTTGACCATGGAGTGCTTCTGAAAAAGACTTAGACTCTTAAAGGGTAGATGTCCAAATCTTGTATTCCAAACCATTGTTTCATTCAGGGTGGATGCACTTTGTGCATATGGTTGAATCGGATTTACAGTTCTGAGTGTAAGGGGAAACATCCTATTCTGAGTCATGTGGATTTCAGAAATCAATTTTCTGCTTGGGATTTTTTCATATATCTTGCAAGATGCTCCCTCAAAGAGTACCTTATAGCCATGTTCAATGAACTATCCTACACTTAGCAGATTATGTTTCAGATCTGGAACATGATAGACATTGTTTATGTCTTTCTTTTCATTTTTTTTAGTAAGAATAGGTAAAGTTCCTTTGCCTTGAACTTTGACTAAGGAATCATTTCCAAGTGTAATATCAGATGTGATTGAAGAATCAATGCATGAAATTAAATCTTGGTTACGTATCATGTGATTGCTACATGCACTTTCTAGCAACCAGAGATCTTTAGGTTGTTCTCCAGACTTGTGACATGAGAGAAACATACCTTTTGAGGTTTCTCTCGTATGATTTGACACATGTTCTCTTCTTGAGAGATGATCTTCTTTCTTCTTCCTGCATTCAGATTCGTAGTGCCCATACTTTTTGCAGTAATAGCATTATATGCTTGATTTGTCATTTGATCTTCTCCCTCTGCCTCTTTGAGGCTGAAAATTATGATTCTGGTGTTGTTGTCTGTGACCTTGGAAATTTTGATGCTGGATCTATTGTCTGTTACCTCCATTCGAATGTTGGTCACTTGCAGTACTCCCTCATCCTTAGTGACCTCTGCCTCTTCCTTTGCCTCTCTCTCTGCTGAAGGAGAATTGAGTTTTGAAGGCATTGGCAATTGACTCATCTGTGAGATGCAGTCTGGTCTCATCTGTCATCGGGGAACCAGTCAGTTCATCTATTGAAAAATGTGACAGATCCTTGGATTCAATGAATGCTATAACAACCATTTTGAATTTCTTTGGTAAACTTCTGAGGACTTTCTCAACTATGCGTTGATCAGTGATGGTTTCACGAGTCAATCTGATCTGGTTCACGATTCCCATGACTCTGGTCATAAACTTATCCACATTTTCAGATTCTTTCATTCTTAAAGTCTCGAATTGTGTCCTCAAGGTCTATAGTTTGACTATTTTGACCATATCATTGCCTTGGTAGGCTGATTTAAGGATGTCCCAAGCTTGTTTTGAAGTACTAGCGCCTGTGATTTTTGAGAAAATCGAGTCATCCATTGAATTTTGAATCTAGAATTTGGCTTTATTTTCTCTGTTCCTCTGAGTTGCGTGAGCAATTCTCTGCTGGTTTGTCATGGCAGAAAGGTATGCTGGATCTGGTTCCACCTATCCAAGATCCACTGGATCCCAACACTCTTGTGCTTGCAAGAATGATCTAATTCAAAGAGACCAGAACTCATAGTTCTTTCCAAGAAGAATCAGACCTTGAGTTGGTCCTAAATTGATAGACGTCGCCATATTTAAAAAAATTTGAGCAAAACAGAAAAAAAAATTGAAAGATTTTGTGTTTGCCTGTTTCTTGCGCCAAAACCAAGTCTGCTAATTTCTCTGTCCCTCAATTTTCCGAAATCTGAAATATCCCGGTGCTTATTCAAACGTCTTTTCAAGATTTCGCGTTTCGGGACTTCCTGTTTCCCGATGTCAAGAGTCCTTCACCCTTCATCCTTCCGATCTCTGAAATGTCGATTTGCCGAAATGGATTTAACAATAATTAGCCCCAAGGCTATACCTATGGTCCATGCGACCACTTCCCATATGACCACAGTCCTATTTTGGGGTTTTATGATGCAAAGCGCCCGACCTCTTGTCTCTTGGATGGTCGAAATGCCGAAATGACCTTTATCGCATTAGCCCCTTGAGCTATGCCTTGGTCCATGTGACCACTACTCATAAGACCACAGTCTTGTTTCGAGGTTTCGTGACTCAAGCCCCTGATCTCCTGTCCTCTTGACCCCCGAAATACCGATACGCAAAATGCCAAAATGGCAAAGAGTCCTTCTCCTTTCGAAAAATCTCCCGAAATCCTGGATTGCTGCCATGTGTCTCCTCAAGATGGACGATCCTCCTGCGTTTCACGATTTCACAACTTGCACCCCCTGGTGATACAAATCCTTTGTCAACTTGAAACCCCGATAGTCGAAATACCGATGGTTTCCTCGATCTCCGCCACATGTCCCAACGAATGGACGGCTGTGATCTTTTCGGGATTTAGATATTTTCGTCGTGGAATGTCCCGATGTTCGTCAACAAGACCTCTGATATCCCGAACTCCGAAATGCCAAAATTTTGAGGGCACCTGGATCTGCTTCCACGTGTCCTAATTGATGGATGGTCAAGATGATTTCAGGATTTCGTGTATCGTGGTTTGGAGTGCAGTCTACTTTGCTAGTCCAACTCCCGATTCCTGATTTTGTGATAGTGTTAGATCGACGACTCACGATATTTCTCGATCCAAAAGTCTAGAATGAATCGAGATTTTTCGATTCATGAATTATCACGGCAGTCTTCTGACCTTTACACCCTGCGAGTCAGCAAAATGCCGAGATCTCGCCGCGTGTTCTCCTTGATGGACGGTCTAGATGATTTCGTGACTTTGCAAGTCAAAATTTATCCTGTACGCTCCAGAGGACTAAGCCTCGTGCACTTTCTCACAGATCTGATGGCTATTGGTCCTCTGCAGAAGATCTAACAGCTGTGATTATTTTGCCTTTTCTGCGCTATCCTCGTCCCTTTTGAACTGAATTTTTGCTTCAGATCTAATCGCAGGAGGGATATTACGGCTACGATTTCTCATTCTTGCCTGATTTTGCGAGTTCTTTGCTATTCTTGCAAAGATTCTCTTCTGTGGAAGAAAATTCGTGAACCTTTCACAGATTTGAAATAATTACATGAATTCTTTGAAGCATTTTGTTCGCTCCAACAATCTTTGACGGATTTGAGAGAATTCCTTAAATTCTTTAAACAATTTTTCCTTCTCCAACAATCTTTCACTAATTTGAACGAATTTCTTTGAATTCTTCAAATGTTCCTGCCTCTTGGAGCTCTTCTTCGTGAATCTTTGACGAATATGAAATTGTTCATGTATCTTTAAACTTTCTCCTTCTGTAGTCTCTTCTTCCTCGTGGGAGTTTCCTGCGACGATCTTTTGAGGGAATGGCAGATAACTTTCCAAGACTTGTGAAAAATCTATGTCCCGTGCTCTGGATGTCGATTTAAGCTATGCGCTATGAGGATCGTGTTGCTCTCCAGCCTATGTGAAGAGGCTTACTGCTGAAGCTCTGATATGATGATAAATTGTGAAGCAAGAAATGCAAAAAGAAAGAATAGAGAAGAAATAGTATTCAGTATATTGAGAATGTAAGGAGAAAGTACAATGAGAAGAGTTAATGAAGAAGTTATGTGCAAAAGGAAAATAGCTGAGCTAAATAGGCTCAAGCAAATCAAGAAAAGAAAGTATAGCTGGTAAGGACAGTTGGCAGTGTACAATCAGCCTGTTGAGGTTACATTATATTTAACATAATCGATTATCATCATATCAAGCCATAACTTCTATCAACTAAAAAGAACTCTAGCTTTCAACAGATCGAGCACCAAATCCTGGAGATCAATAAAAAAACCTGGCGTTAAACCTCTATGCGTTTCAACTTACAAGGATTTAAACAATTATCATCATATCAAGCCATAACCGCCATCAAACTAAAAATACACTGCCAATAAGAAAAACAGTGAATAGTGATAGCGCGTCCCAACCATCATCTAAACATAAAATACACTGCCAAATAAAAAAACAATAATACAATGATAGCACGTTCTAACCGTCAGCTAAACAATGAAAATATACTTCCCAATAAAGCAATAATACAGTGATAGCATGTTCTAAAGAGATGTACTGTAACTGGCTTAGAAAACGCAAATCGCTTCCAGGTGGGAAAGCATTCATTGCCCAAATTTAATCGAAACCAAAGTGTAAAAAAACAAGGTTGGGAGCCTATGCTCCTTCGGTCGACCATCAAATCAGGCCAAATCCATATAGAAATGAATTATAGTCCTCAAAGTAACACGCATGAAAATATTTTTTTTAAAACACAGATCACATTAAAAGATTTAAAGGTTATAAAACGAATAGTGGCACAATGCAATAAAGAAATTAATTAATGGTAAAACGTGACCACTGAGTTTAAAAGGCATCACACAAAGATAAGGAAGGGGATTGCTAGGTAAAGAGAGTGTTAAACATGGTTTTTGGAGGCAAGCCAAAGGCCAAAGAAGAAAAGCAAGGCGATTTTAAGAAAGAAAGCATGCACAAGGAAAGGGACAATTGGAATTAAGAACAACACGCACACATGCAGAAGAAGACCTAACGACGGTAAGGTTAGGTTTTTGGTAATGCATTGTAATGGCTAAAGATCCACGAACGTATAAATATAGATAAGTAGGTATCATAGAGGGGGGGGAGAATATAATCATTATTGTTCGATGTATGATTATTATTGGTATCGTAGTTGCGCATAAGTGAATGCGATATGTAATGTTTTGTTGTATGACCCATTTTGTATGAGTTGTTGAGTTAGAGGAGAGGAAGGAAGGTAGATATTGATGGTTAGATTGCAGGTTGACATAGATCTTACCCAACGTAAGTGTGCGGTAAGAATAATTGTAAGTGTGCGGCGTTGTAGATGCGAAAATATTATAATAAAAGAGATGAGAGCTAAATCTTTGTAGGCGTATCCTAGGAGGAGATGAACCACGATACATCTTTGCTATGCGATGAATGATTGCATATCTTTATCGTCTTTAGTAGTTATTATTATGTTCAATGAATGAGTTATTAAATTGCATATTTAAATGTTGTTGCAATATTGAAGGAATAAGCTATTGGAGTTACTTCATATCCGTGGATAACAATAGGTTACATTTACAAGTTACAATAGGTTAGATTTGCACGAAGTTTTTTTCTGTGATTTTCCACATTTCTTGTAGGAGTGGATACTAAGGTTGAAGGATAACCATGCAACACACCGGATTCGACAACTAGATTGGCCCCAGTACAGATTGATAAGTTACAACAAGTGAACAACAAATTCACCCGCGCAATAGATTTTTGGTTGGACAACATTGTGGCAGGGTTTATAACAGAGTTTGCAGTCGACACAAAGAAATTGTACAATGCCGCGGAGAAAGAGTTTCTACAAAGACCTAGAGGAAGGTACATTGGATCATTGTATACTTCTATTAATATACTGCTATATAACAAAGGTGTAATGACGATGGAATTAGATAGCTAAAATTTCCTGTTTTCATGGGGGAAGGGGGGAAGCACTGACAGAAAGAGGAGAAATGGAAGGAGGAAAGGATAAGGGAAAGAAGGAGGAACCCTCGTACCCAATTATGATGGACTATGACTATATCAAGAAGATCATGGAGACATTTGGAAAGATGTGTAGCGGAGTACCCTACCAATACAAGGTGAATACCAAGAAGAGAGTCATAGCCACAAGGTAAGGCTTGGTGAGTGATGAGGAATATGTAGAGGATCTCTGGGTTGTAGAGAATATTGAGGAAATCCTGTGTGCAACATATGAGAGGAAGACAAGAGGTTCAATAGAGGGAGGAGAAGGAAACCATCCTATCTATATTAATGTCATTGTGGAACCCATAAACCCATGTGTGACTAATACACCAAAGAGAACACCACTGTTTAGAAAATTGAAGTTCAGAATAAGTCAGACAACATAAAGTACATCTACACAAGGAACAACAACTGGAGGAGCGAATTCAGGTAGCACTAGTCAGGTATCTACACCACGCAGAGGTAGTACTTCTACATTTTCATAATGGCAGGACATGATCCCACCATTAGGTTACTATAATTTTGAGGACAAGCAGTAGAAGACCCTAAGAAACACTTGTTTATTTGTGCAAAGATATGGGAAGCAAAACATATCATTTTTGAAGATACCAAACTTGCGTAGGTAGTGATTACGCTAAGATACCATGCACTAGACTGGTACACGAATCTAGACACAAACAATGCCCCTGGGAAGACAAGGACACTTGCAGACATTAAGAAGTTACTGATAATGAGTTCCATAAGCCGATATCAGAGAATCAATACATGAATGAGATGATCGAAATATGATAGAAACCAAGAGAATTTGTACGGGAGATTGATCAAAGATTCAAGCAACTGAAGGGAAAGTTAAAATATCTCATGACCGATATGCAACATCGATACCTGTTTGTCAATTCACTACTCTCATAGATAAAATACCCTTTAGGACAAAAAAAAATTTAGACGCAGGTAGAGGCTCTGCAAGTAGCCCTACAACTGGAAGAAAACTAGTACCAGCAGACAAACCCATCTATCGAAGAACTAAAGGAGGATTTGAAGAATCTAATGTTTCAACTGAATCGAAACAAGAACAAGGACAAACGAGAAGTCGTTTGGTGTACCACATGCAGAACGAAAGGACACCACAAGAACAAATGTCCAACATTCGCACAATATATGGTTGCAGGAATTCCAAATCTGTTACCAACAGGAGGACTATGGTGCGAAATCTCAAAGAAATTGGGGCACATCCCTTATCACTGCACAATGATGCAGAAATACCATACAGTCCCAAAGAGTTCATATTTCACCTTTTTCAAGTCAGTGGAACACGAAGACAAAGATTGTAGAACTATGGAGTTCATGCGAGAAAGTACATGATACGCATATAAAGTACATGCTGAAATGATGACTGGGCAAGTAGTGCCACAATTCAATCAAGTTCTAGCTCCATACAACATTGCGCAGCAGTAGTATAATATTGCGCAAAAACCATATAACAACCCAAAACCACTGTACAATACAACATAGCCTCAACACAATACAACGTAATACAATTAGGGGCCTCAGTATAATGCGTCAAGAGGATATAGAGAAGGCTATAGAGGCAGAGGATGAGAAAGAGGAGGTTTCATATGAGGTCGAGGACCAGTGGTATGTCACAATTGTCAGCAACCTAAACATTATGCAAGGGAATTTCCACTTCCACCAGTGACTTGTATGTCTTGTCGCACATCGTACCATGATACAGAAGAATGTCCGACACTACTGGTAAATATCCAAGAAAAGAGGAACTAGAATAACCAGAATGTTCAGTGGAGTTCAGTCGAAGCAAGGGATAACAGACAAAACATCAACATAGTTACCCGTGGAGGAGCTAAAATAGGTACTAACACAATTCGATAAGAACCAACACAGAATCAATGGGTGAAGAATAACACCAAACCAAGGAAACAGTTCGACGCACATAACAAGAATGCAATCTTTAAGGAAGCCAAACAAGAATTTCAAAAGGAGGACATAGCATCAAATTCAACTATGCAGCAAAATAAGGAAGCATCAGAGTATGAGATGCCCCCATCATTGGATCATACCAACAAAATGCAACCTATGGGACAAGTAAGTACCTTCAAAGGATTTTTTCAATCATGTGTAAATGTATTAAGTGATCCATCATCTGTGAAATTATTTCAAAACATACTAGAAAAATGTAGCATTGAGACAGAAGGAAAGCTAGAACCAAAAACTGTTAATCACTCAAGTAGTGAGTTTAGACTAAACGACAACATTGGAGATTTCAACATGCGAGACATTATACTAGATCTAGGATCTGAAGTTAATATATTACCAAAGAAGATGTGGTAATGCATGGGAGAGCCTACATTAGGATATTCACCTATTCAATTGAAACTGGAAAACCAACATAGAGTCCTACCAATAGGTAGACTGAAATGATTGACAGTTGACCTAGATGGAGTGCCTACCAAATCCGATTTTGAAGTCATTGAAATAGTGGACGACACAACACCTTACCCAACATTGTTTGGTCTGGATTGGGCATTTGAAAACCAGACCATAATCAACCTGAGGGCAAGGAAAATGACATTTGAGTCAGGAGAATACAGGGTCATCGCACCATTAGACCCATCAGAAGGGGATAGGTTTGTAGAATCTACTTTCCTAGACTTGCAGGAAATCAACGAGTTGTAAAGAACAACTATGCGATATGAGGATTACGTGAACCCAACTTTAGAAAGGATACTCATTTGGTGGGGAATTACTTTATGTGCAACAGATTCATATACCGATCTAGAAAATTGGCAACAAAGGATACACAAAGTATCCATGAGAAGATGTCCAATAATAGACCACACAGTAAGATGGGTAGGAACATAAATGAGAGAACCACCCATTTTTCACAGAATAAATGATTTGGAAACATTCTTGGCACAGTACAAAGACAAAGTGTTAGAGAACCAGAGACTTTTAGAACTTGATCTAGCACTCAAGGCCACACCCGCAAGATGGTGGGGTGCACACAAAGAGACAATCACATATTGGTACCAATGTAAGCAGTTACTGTGTATAAGGTACGGTGCAGAAAAAAAACAAAAAAACAACAGAAGTATGATGGACAAAGGGAACCACCGAAACACTTGGAGGAGTGTAAAACACTGTGGAAATTGACACCCCCGGAGGAATGTCCTCATCATTTCATACACACTCTAGAGGGAATACCACCGAACTGGTATACAAACCAAGAATTGTGCAAAGGAACTATGACATGGATGACATTGCAATAGAATTTCACAGTCACTTTCTCATTCAAGCATGAGAACGCCAACATAGATGCAACTCTCAAATAGATAAGAGGATTTATATTCATCAAAGAACCAGAAGTAGAACTTATCACAGAAGAGAAACAGTGGAAAAAACAGACAGTTAAGGAAATGTTATCATATTACCATGTAAAATAGGAATCACTAGATGAAGACGATCCACGTGATATTCAGATTGAAGAAGAAAAAGATGAAATAGATGTGGAAGGACCACCGATAGAATCAGAATTTATTTTCGCACTGATGAGAGTAAAGAAATTCAACATTGGGACAATCGAGCATCCCAAAATTTCCATCATTGGAGATTACTGGGATGAGAAAAGAGTGGAAAGCATCATAGAGTTGTTGGTCGAATACAACAACTTGTTTCCCACAACATTTACAGAGATGAAGGGTATATCTGGAGAACTAGGAGAGATGAATATACCACTCAGACCTGAAGCAATATAGATCATACAAATACCATATAGACTGAACCCAATATATAAGAAGAAATTAAAAGTTGAGGTCGACAGGATGCTCGAAGTCGACATCATAGAACTGGTCGAAGAGTCAGAATGGATAATCCTGATGGTAGTACAGGACAAGAAACAAGGAGGGATAAGGATATGCGTCGACTTGATGAAGTTGAACGATGCATGCCTACATGACCCATTTCCTACAACTTTCACGGATGAGGTGGTAGAGAACGTAGGAGGCCACAAATATTACTCATTGACTAATGGATTCTCAGGATACCATCATATCAAGATAGCACAAGAAGACAGATACAACACCACATTTGTGACAAAATGGGGATCTTACCAATACACACTCATGCCGTTTGGACTGAAGAATGCACTAACAATATTTTCTAGATTAGTCATTGTTGTGTTTAAATAATTCATCCACTAGTTTCTCGAAGTATATCTGGATGATTGGATAGTCTATAGTTTATTGAAAAACCATGTATAATTCTTATGCTTGATGTTAGAAATATGTAGACAATGTCAGATTTCACTGAGTATAAAGAAATGTATATTCAGAACACCGTTCGAGATACTATTGGGCCATATAGTATGAAAACAAGGTCTACTCATAGATCCTACAAAAATTGCATTCATCGTTAACTTACCACCACCAAAAACAGTTTTTTAGCTAAGAGCGATGTTGGCACATAGAGGTTACTACAATAAATTTATCAAAGGATACCCTCAAATCACTGCACCAATGGAAAAGATGCTAACAAAGGATATGAAGTTTCAGTGGAACAATGAGTGTCAACATAGTCTGGATATCCTGAACGCAAATATGGTCACCGCGTCGATATTAGTATTTCCAAACTGGGATAATACATTCCACATCCATGTAGACGCATTAGAGGTAGAACTTGGAGTTATCTTGGCGCATCCAGGAGTGGGAGACTTGGATCACCTAATAGCATTTGCGAGCAGAAAATTATCAGACTCAAAACATAACTATAACATGATAGAAAGAGAAGGCCTAGCTATGCTCTATGCACTGCAAAAATTCAGACACTACTTATTGGAAAAACCCTTTAAGATGTTCACATATCACTTAGCCCTGAAATACCTAGTCAACAAGCCAGTGTTGGGGGGAAGAATTTTTCGATGGTTACTACTATTTCAAGAATTTGACTTTGAATAAATAGTCAAGCCAGGAAAATTAAATGCAGGACCTGGCCACCTATCAAGGGTCACAAATGAAGAATAACCTACGAATTTAGAAGACAACTTTATGGATGCACAATTATTACTATTCCACATCGTTGATGAATACTTTCTAGATATCATTCAGTACTTGAGTACAAGTACTGCACCACAAGAATATAACACTACGCAAAAGAAAAACCTGGTAGTCTGCACTTCCGACTATCAACTGGTTGTAGGACATTTATATAAAATGGGCACAAATAACATCTTGCGAAGATACGTGTTAGAGCACAAAAGACCAAGGATGTTATCAAAATCCCATGAGAGAATAGAAGGAGGGAATTATGTAGGTAAAGCTACCGTGAAGAAGGTATTGTCCACAGGACTATGGTGGCCAACGATTCACAGAGAATTGAAGGAGTATTGTCAAAGATGCAATGTATGTCAAAGTGTAGGCAAATGTAGTGTACCAATTTCTCTGATACCAATTTGTAGTGTACCAATTGCTCTGATACCAATTTGTAGTGTACCCTTCACTACCCAGGTTCACCCAACCTCTCGAGATTTACCATTCATTACATGGATTTAAAAACAAATGCATTTAACCAGAATTAAACACACTTAACAACCCAGAGTAAAATATATGGGAAGTGCTATAATTAAATGTTCCATAGCATTCATCATTAATTCATTTACATAGCGGAAAACATGATACAGAACAACACAGTCATGCCAAACTTGTTAAATCATAATTCAGAATACTTATCTTGTATCAGCTGGAGAAATCACCAACCAAGTGCAGGCCTTCCATGATCCTCCCAGCCTTAGACCACACTGTTCATCAGCTCAACAGTAGGTCACCCCCGAGCTGGGACCGAGCTCCACCCCCGGGCAAGGAATCTAGACTCAGGCTGAGGTTACAGGGAAGACAACACATACACTTTCAACAGGAAGTAG
>SNQJ01S0150620.1:23222-43435 GCA_010110895.2 Picea sitchensis
AAAATAATGTGCACATGGATTTTTAGGAATATTAATAAAATATTATTCTAGGCCTAAGCCCCCTAGGCTTAGCCCCTAGGCTCCTCACTCAACCCCTTTCCCACCTTTCAGCCCTTGATCCCTTGCCCATTCTATGGACGCTCAGTCCCCCATCACTCTTTCATCATGGTCGGTCTGCACTGGCGGTATTTATATTTTATTAATTGACCTGCATACATACAAGTACATCAACAGGATCCTGGCCTTCAACACTTAGGCTCCCTAGCCTAACAAACTCATAATCCTACAACTTATTCAAAACTGGGCTCACTAGCCTATAGAACATCTTTACAATTCTTTGCATATAACATGATCTGCAACGGGGCTCGGCCTTGGGGACACTACAGCAAACCCAACAGAAGGGACGATATGCAATTATGACCACAAGTAACATTACATGCATTATACAAGTGGGCAATAGACTTTGTGGGACCAATCAACCCACCAACAAAAAGAACAGGAGCAAGGTACATTATCACCGCGATGGAATACCTCACAATATGGGTGGAATCCACACCAGTGAAGGATTGAAGTGGAGAAACAACAACACATTTTCTAGTTGAACAAGTAATAACTAGATTTGGGTGCCCAAGAGTTTTGATGAGAGACCAAGGCACACACTTCATAAACAATACCATCAACACTATGATTGAAGAGTTCAAAGTCCATCATCAGAAGAGCACACCATATCACCCATGGGCAAATGGCACAGTGGAAGCATTAAACAAAATTATGGAGAACGCGCTGACAAAGATATGTAACCTCAACAGGGACGATTGGGACCTCAAAGTACCAACAATATTATGGGCATACAGGACTACATGCAAACAATTGACAGAGAACATACCATTTAAACAGGTTTATTGCCAAGAAGAAGTGGTGCCATTAGAAGTTTTAGTACCAAGATTGCGGGTAGGAACAATCACACAAATGACAGAAAGAGGCGCAATACAAGAGAGGTTGAATCAGTTAATGACCATGGAGGAAAACCAGATCCTAGGAGGATTCCACCAACAAGTTTAGAAAGAAAGAGATAAAGCTTGACATGATAGACATATCAAGAAAACAATGTTCAAGGAAGGAGATATAGTACTGATCTATGACAACAAATCATTTCAGCACCTAGGAAAAATCAGAATGCATTGGTTAGGACCATACGAAGTAAAATATGTCATAGATGGAGGAGCTATATAGTTAATATGTTTATTCATTGTAGAACTCAGAGGGATGATCAATGGGAGCTGACTGAAGTTGTACAAGGACAGTCGACCATCCACCACGCAGTAAAAAAAAAGGGAGCAGTATGCCATAGGTAGAAAGACCATGCAAATATAGAAACACAAACTCGGTGACGAGAAGAAAAACGTTCACATACAAAGAGAAATGAATGAGAAAAGGAGTTGGCAAAAGCAGTACGACATGGAAGCACTAGGAATAATTAAAGGATGAAAATGACCAATGGGTCACCACATTAATCGTGCCAACAGAAGACGACGAGGTAGAGTAATGGAAAGTAAGAAACCATAGGAGGTGCATTGAACCAGTAATTAAGGTGCATTAATCCCATAATCAAGGAAGCATCATCGACAAGCTTCATGGGAAAGCCATACAACAAACGGATGTTGGAGCCAATAGTCTATTCACTAAAAGAGAACAGACACAGAACAAAAGAGGCTAAAGTACACAATGTGACTTCACAAATATCACAGAGACCATTTGAATCCAACAGACATTTGACATTCACCGCCATGGCACCGCCTAAGCAAGTAGATGTGAGCTAGACCGCCAAGAAAACCAGAGTTTAGACCAGGTCACAAGGACAGGCAGAATAAGGTGAACAACAGTCGCCGAAGATCCTCAACGTCGAAGAAATTCCATTTCTAGACACAACACCGGTGAATCCTACACCTATACTAGAAGAAATCCAACAACCATCACTAGCGGGAACGAGTAAGAAGATACCAATAGAAGTACAGGAACCATAGGACTGAGAAGCAGAAACTCTGAAGGAGACGTAGCTAGAGAACACCGAAGAAGCTCTAAAATTCAATGGAATGACACCTAATATGAAAACAATAGTCGATTCGGATGAGTCTCAAACAACCATATCATAACACCCACCATAAGGGATGGTCAAAGATGTCTTGGCTTCGTCAGAATGGTATACTGAGGAACAACTGTAAGCCATTGGAACTTCAAGCCAACCACAACCATCGAATAAAGACAAGATACAAATACCTAGGTCACGTCATAAGAAACCTACAACAAATATTGTTCTACTACGCATACCATATGGGGTACAAAAAATACCAGAGATACTGCGTCATACCGGGAATCTCAAATACTTGGAACACGATGTAGCAGACGAAGTCAAGTTTCCATAACTTGTGAAGAGGGTATTTTTAGAGACTACGGGCACAAATCAGGTTGGATAATCGATCAAGCAGCCACTCTAGTGCGAAAATGGGCTACAGAAAATGAGAATTTTAGGTTTGTTGGAATTACCACATTTTGGAAGAGGGTAGCATGCAACCGCATGTGTCAAAAAACTATTAGTAGTCATGCATGGAAGGGACATCTGGTTGGACAAGCATGTCTCAATAGACGTAGATATGATCACAAGCATAACAGGATTGCCATCTCGGGGCATGGATTCCATGTAGTTTCTGGATGACAAAACTAAGGAGAAAGTTCTAGCAGATGAGATGAAGAATAAGTATGGCACCGACAAGGGGACAAGAGGGAACATTATCAAGAGGATCAACAATGCATCCACACAATTGGGTGTGAAAACATTATCCTACAAGCTGCTAAGAAAATGTCGCAGGGAGGAATTCTGTATTTTTTGAACTTGTAGCTCAGTGTGCAGAAGGAACCTCAATGAGTTGGGCACCATATCTTTTGAACTTGTTCCTGGATGACTACAAGGATGCACACGATCTAGGCACAAATTTTCACTATTCGTGGTTGATCACATTGATAGCCTTCATGGGATGGAAAGAGCCAAGGTATGTATTTTTTTGTACCAGACCAAAAACGAATCAAAGAGTGAGGTATTTGTTTCTCAGATCTAGACTAGAGTCAAGGAGAAAAAAGGTGAATGGGGCCATGTTTGAGGGATAACTACGTGACCTATAAGAATCCATCTCCAATATGTGGAGAATAACACTAGAAGATGTTGCACGATATGGGGACATCACCAACTTCCAGGCCACACGACATGCAATGTGGACATAGGCAAGGAAGGATCAAGATAAAAAGTGCCTACATATGCGCTACTTCATCACAGAGGGTGAGATTGACATGGTCATCAGCAAATGGGCCGATGAATGGAGGATTCCACCCATCAAATAGGAATTTCCAGAAAGGACAATAGAAGAAGAGGCAGGGCAGGGAGAAATGCAACCTCCAGAAATCCAAGTGCCCAAGAGATGAAGAACGATCCAGGGAAAGAAAATACAAATAGATGAAGGGCCAACAAAGACAGGGACCCAAAAGGGGAAAAGGAGAATACACAGTCAGCCAAAGAACAACAGAAACAAGCTGAGGGAGCACAAGAGACTGCAACAAGCCCTAACCCACAGGAAGCAAGGACAAACAGGAGGACAACCACGTAGAAAGGAAGCATGTGCAATAATTCAAATGCACAAAGAACACTTCCATAGTATACAATCACAAATGACGATGGTGAAATGATAGCATGAATGGTTCAAGATTGTCTATCTGAGGACTTCGACCATGTTTCCCACCACAAGAATAGGATTCAAGAGGAACTGAAATACATGCAGATGCTCCTCAAGAAAATTGGGGAAGGTCAGACAACAAGTAGCAGGGGAACATAACCATCAACACCATAGACTGAGGGAAGAGTCGAAGACGAAGAACAATATCTAGTCCACTCATTACCACACCCGAACACAAAATTCCATATCACACCCAGTATGCTATGAATGGATGAGATTGTGGGGCAAACACCCTTGAAGGACTTAAGCCAAATCCAGCTGGTGTTGATGAGGATGAAAACCAGAGATCTACACAAGTTGCAGGTTAGCTTCAACCATGAGGTACAGTATCACACACACAAAGACTTAGTTGAATTGCAGCGAGCAACAGAGAATAGGGACGCGATGGAAATAGTATATGAGGAGGATAAATCTGAGACCCATGAGGAAAGGTAGCGCATAAGAGGATTAGATCAGAAAGTGGCAGGAACTTATGAGAATATTCCATAGGACACGTAGAGTGATGTAATCACAGCAGCAAAAAAGATTGATCGGATTCCACATGTAATCGATCAATACTTGAAAGAGATCGATAATCTTAGAGAACACCTCATACCAACCACTCCACTAGTAGTCAAGGATAAAGGGAAGTAGGAAGAAATAACATAGCTACAGGAGATAGAGAAGCAGGTCAGCACAACAATGGACTTGTTCGATAAAGCAGCGCAACTATGGACTAAGTAAAAGGAGGATCAACAGATCCAAAAGTGGGACAAGGAAGAGAAAACAATCAATGTAGCGATCCAAGAACACAAACAGAGGTAGAAGACAATGCCAGTTACGGAATGCATCAAGGGAATGCAGGAAATGATGAAATTGTAGGTAGAGATAACTACGGCTCAAACACAGAAACAAGAGCGACAGACTTAAATGGAACAATTTCAAGAGTGAGTAGAAGAAGTCTTGGCACAAGCAGAGGAAGCCAAGGCACATATAGTAGAAACCCAGGCAGAGTGCATGGAATAGGTTAGTGATGAAGTTGTAGCTCAGATAGTGGATACACTCAAGGAGAAGACCGTGCAGGCGCAAACACAGTTAACAGAGCTCGAGGAAAATTCCAGGTAATCACCAAGGAGATCAAGGAAACAAACAAATCTTAGGTGGCTTGGGACGAGCCACATGTAAGTGTTGGGGGCCTGTTGGAGGCAAGCCAAAGGCCAAATAATAAAAATAAGGTGATTTTTGGAAATAAAGCATGAACGAGGAAAGCGATAACTAGAAGGAAGAACAACACACACACATGTAGAAGAAGACCTAACAATGGTAGGGTTAGGGTTTTGGTAATGAATTGTAATGTCTAAAGAGCTAGGAACGTATAAATATAGATATGTAGGTATCATAAAGGGTGGGGAGTATAGTCATTTTTGTTCGATGTATGATTATTATTGGTATTGTAATTTCACATAAGCGAATGTGATATGTAATATTTTGTTGTACGACCCATTTTGTATGATTTGTTGAGCTATAGGAGAGGAAATAAGGTAGATCTTGAGGGTTAGATCACAGGTTGAGGATCTTGGTGCGATCTAGTCCGCCTCAGATAGATCTTACTTGACTGAGAAGAGTTGTAAGCGCATGGTGCTGTAGATGTGAAAATACTAAAATAAAAGAGTCCAGAGGCAAATATTTGTGGACGTAGCCTAGAAGGGGGTGAACCATGGTACATATGTGTTATGTTATGAATGCTTGCATATATTTATTGTCTTCAGTAGTTATTATTATGTTGAATGAATGGGTTATTATATTGCATGTTTAAATTTTGTTGTGATATTGAAGGAATAAGCTATTGGAGTTACTACATAGCCATGGATAAAAGTAGGTTACATTTACAAGTTACAATCATGGTTCAATATTTAGATCTCTTATCTCACACTCGATCCTAGGCTGTAAAAACTTGAGTCTTAGAGCCACCCATTAAAGCTATCTCAGGTGGGACTGTGCAACACACTTTGTGTGTTGTGTTTCCTTCTGGTTTACCAGGAGGGCCGATAGTTTTAGAGGCTTTGTTGGAAACCCGAAAGACATGAACCCTGGGTCAATGTAAACTCAGACAGTATAGAAGCGAAGGATAACCAACAATGGTGTAAATGCGAGGTGAAAATTCCAGTAAAAAAAAAGGGAAGGGGGGCGAGATTACAACTCAAGGAAGTCACAGAGGATACAAGATGAAAAGTTTGGCGAATCTGAGAGACATCCCCAATTCATGGTGTGGAAGCACGAATTTGCAAAGAATAAATCACAATGATTGTAGAGCAATGAAGAGGAATTTTTACTGTACAAGCAATGGATTTGCTGGGAAGAGAAATGATTCTACACTTATTATCCATGCACAGGAAAGAAGGTCATTTGAATCTAAATCTTTAACATCATAGTGAAAGACAGTCGATTCCTCTCCTAGCTGACTGCTCAACATAGACTAATAATTTTAAGGATAAGGGAACAAAAGATAAAACACAATATGCATCTATACCTTCTCCGTGGAGAACCAAATAAGAAATATATATAAAAAAAATGCAATCAAAGAATAAAGAAAACACATGGAGGAGATACAAAGTGCTGGTGAGGTTTTGCGTCCGAGGCTTAATATGCCTAGGTGTCATTAGTCAGTAACTCAAAAAAAAGGATACTGTGGATAGCATGGTTTCTTACAGGATGATTCAAGTGACAAGGGGATTACATTGATAACAAAATGCAGTAAAATAAACAAGTGTAAATTAATTTTTTATTACAAGTAACAACTTTAACAGGAATACCTTTACCGACGATGACGAGGTGAAGATTTCCTCCCGTGCATTCACTCCATCTAGAACCCGCTTGATGACCGATGAGACCTCACCGGTGCCTCCCAGCCAATGCTAGGGGTACTCCTCTTTCCCCAAAGATCCTCGAGCCACAAAGGGGCCATGCACACAATACCAGAGAATGCTAGCACCCAAATCACCTCGTAAGGTCGAGCTACCACTCGTTACCCAAGTTGGGTATCCCAACTCCCACAAGAGAAGGTTCAGTCAAGATGAAATTTCAACAACGTAACATTAAACAAACAAGTTTTTATCCACACTACTCTACCATCCTTTTTATAGATTTTTCTTAGTCATTAGTTTCTCAAAATCATCATTAGATTCCTTTTTTGTTTAATTAATTTCAAAAAACCTCCTCTGTATACATGTCGCCCGATCCCCTAGTTGCACCAGAAAATCAATTTTATTAATTAACTGAATTTGTCTATTTTCCTCACCCACCTAAAAGAATTCCTAAAAACGCTCCTCAGTGTCCCAATATTCCCTTACAATTCTTAAATGAATTACTCCTTACTTAATTCCTAGTTGAGTTCATCAATAGAAAGTTCCAAAGGCTAGATTCCTTACTAAGTTAGACATTCAACTTTTTCTTTAAGTTTCCTCTTTTTGTTAATTTTCCCTTTTTCTTTAAGTTTCCTTTTCTTTTAAGTTTCCCCCTTTTTCCTTTTTAACTAGAAATCAATTTACCAAGTTTAGATAAAAATAACCATTTACCTTTTTAATAAATTTAATCCTCCATTGTAATTTTTTTTTTTTACTTTAATAATTAAGTTTGAATTTATTACCCCCCTTCTTGTTAAATGTTTATTTAGTTTTTCTTTATCCACATGTTCTACTTCGACCTAGGTTTTAATTTCACTAGGCTCGGTGAAATTGTTTTTATGGGAACTTTTAGTTATTAAACTTCACTCATACCACCATCTATTTTAAGGTCGACAATGTCCTAAGGAGGCATAGTTTTCTAGGCACAAGGTTTATTAAATTATCATAGCAAAATCACGACGTTCCCTTCAGGGTGCAATACGTGCTCCAAGGGTTCCACTCGCCTCTTTTCAATTTTTTTGTGCGACATTCCCTTCAAGATGCACTACGTACTCCAAGGGTGCCACTCACCTCTTTTTGTTTTCTTTGTGCGACATGCCCTTCAAGACGCACTATGTGCTCCAAGGGTGCCACTCGCCTCTTGAATGAATTTGGTAGATGTCAAACCCCTGGAGTCAATACTCCATGAGGTGATCTTGTGGAGACTAAGGCCCTCTAAGAAATAGGGACCCATCCTTATTGTGTGCCCCTTTGAATCATTGTGAGCGACTATCATAGTCTTCCCTCACGACATCGTGGGTCTTCTCAAACTAGGTAATGGTTAACCTACAGTTCGAGCCATGACAAGAGTGCTAATACGTTGTGGTAGGGTTGTGGCAGGAATGCTGCCACACCTCTCCCTCAATGTCTTTGGTTGTCATGTGTGACCCCTCTACTCCAAATGTGAGTCTGGTCGACAAACTATCGTCAACCTGGATCCATCAATGAATAATATCAACAATAATAATCAATCATCATAAAATATAATCATATGTACATATGTCACATCAACAACATTCAAACCCTAACAGTTCACTCCCTGACTCGATCAGGAGTCAAAGTGGTTTCATCGATGCCTCTGCATCCTCAATGTCTAGAGTTCTTCACACTTAGGAGAATCCAATTAATAGCACTTGTCTATGTAAATACAACAAAATAAAATATCATAAAATCCACAATATCTCATAATCATAATCAAAACAACCAATAGTATAATAACCCAGATCACTTGCACGCAAGTGTCCTCAAAGAATAAATTTTCTCAGTGCACGTAAGAGCAAGATTTTACATACACCCCTCTTGTTTTAAACTTCATGTTGAAGTTTCGCAGTGGATAAGTGACGAAATAAAGTGTATCAGAATATCATAGGTGTAGATACCAAACAAAAATGGAAATTGTTGATGCATATCATATGCATCCTCCCAGGTTTCCAAGTCCAGACTATAGTTGTTCCACTGAACCATGACCTAATCTACTATTCGACGTCGTAGCTGTCAAATGAGATGTTCCAAGATGCAGATTGGATCCACTGTGAGTGTCCCCTCATATGTTACCTGCAAGGAACTCATGTCAATAACATGTGTAGGATCATTAACATAATGTCCCAATAGATACGTGAAAAACATCATGCACATGCCTCAAAGAATCAGGCAAGGCTAGTCGATAGGACATATGCCCCTTCCTTTACACAATATCAAGGGGTCCCATGAACCTAGGAGAGAGTTTACCACCCTTTCCAACTTGATCAAACTCTTATGCGGTTTCACCCTCATGAAGACTCGATCCCCAACTTCATAACCACGATCGACACAATGCTCATCGACATAACTCTTCTGTCGATCCTCGACTTCCTTTATCCTTTTTATTATTGTTTTCATTTGGTCTTCCATTTCTTGGATCACTTCGGTTCCCACCAAGACCCTATCCTCAAGCCGATCCCAACTCAAAGGCGTCTGACATGGTCTCGCATAAAGAAACATGAAAGGCATCATCTTGATGGTGTTTTGATAACTGTTGTTATATGCAAATTCTGCCAGTGAAAAAAATTCTTCCCAATTCTTCTGTTGGTCCATCACGTACATACGTAACATATCCTCCAATATTTGGTTTTTTCGTTTGGTCTACCTGTATGTCTCTAGGTGATACACAATACTAATGTTGAGTTGGGTTCCCAAGGCCTCTTGGAAACTAGTCCAAAATTATCTTGTAAACACGATGCTTTATCAGATATAATCCTCTTAGGAATGCCATGCAACCTCACAATCTCACTGATGAAAACTCTAGCTATGTCAAGTGCCTGATACGTCATATGCATAGTAATAAAATGATCACTCTTCATCAGAGTGTCAACTACAACAAAATTTGAGTCCTGTCTCCTTGTCGTCAGTGGCAATCCAATAATGAAATCCAACAAAATGACTTCCCATTTCGATTCTAGAATAGCATGTGGTTGTAGTAATCCTGTCAGATGTCTATGTTCAGCCTTCACCTACTAACATTCTAGATATCTTTCCACGTAGTTGACTATGTCTGCCTTCATTCCTTTCCAGAAGAATAAGGGTTTAAGGTCTTCTCTCATATTCCTGAATCCTGGGTGAGCGATGTACACTGCTCTATGAGCCTCGTTTAGGATAAAAAATCATCAACTCTTCGTTGGGCGGTATGTAAATTCGATTTTTAAATCTCAATAATCTGTCGTTGTTCAACGTAAATCCTTCAAATTTTGGTACCATCATTGTGTTTTGTCCGATAAAATCCTTGACCTCTTTGTACCATTCATTGTCTCACTGTAAAATTATAATATTTTCACGTAGATTCATCTGAAGAGGAATTACTGAAAATATGTGTGGTCTACAAATCAATGCATAAACCACTCAGTTCACTATTCCTTTTATGTAAGAAATATTGAAATCATACTCGCTAAGAAATTCCGACCCACACTGTTGTCACATGTTCAAATCACGTTGCATAAAGATGTGTTGGAGGACATAGTGGTCTGTTTTTAGTTCGATTTTTCGTCCAATAATGTAGTGTCTCCAAACTCTCAAGGCATTAACAATGGCTAAAGACTCCAAATTGTGCATCACATAGTTCTCCTCATGCCTTCTCAATTTTCTCGAGATGTAAGTTATCACTCGACCGTATTGCATCAAGACTCCTCCTAAGCCTTCCTTGGATGCATCAGTGCATACCACGAAGTCCTCATCCATGTCAAGGACCTTTAGTATTGATGTTTTCATCAACAACTCCTTGAGCCTCTGAAATGCCTCTGCACATTTCTCGGTCCAAACAAACTTCGTGTTCTTATTCTACAATTGTGTAATCGTATTTTCTATCTTTGTAAATCCCTCGATGAACCGTTGATAGTATCCCTCTAAACCCATGAAGCTACGCACTTCAAGGAAATTCGTTGGCATAGGCCATTCCATAATAGCCTCAACCTTTGTTGGATCCATAGAGATAACTTTGTCGGAGATGACATTCCCTAAGTACTTAATCTTTGACTGATAAAACGAGAATTTAGATAGTTTACCAAACAATTTTTTCTCTCATAGACACTATAGAACCAAGCATAAGTGATCATCATGCTCCTCCATCATCCGAGAACATATCAAATATCATTAATGAATACTTGGACAAACTTGTCCAAGTATTCGCAAACCCATTCATCAAACTCATAAATACCCCTGGGGCATTCGTCAGTCCAAACGGTAAAAATAGTAAAATCGTAATGTTTGAATCTCATCTTAAAGGCGGTCTTAGGGATGTTTCCCTCTTTTATCCCTAACTGGTGATACCCTGATCTCAAGTCAATCTTTAAAAACAATGTCGCACCCTTCATCTGATCAAATAGATCATCGATCCTTGACAACGGTTACTGATTCTTTATTGTTGTCTTGTTTAATTGACAATATTCAATACAGAGTCTCCATGACCCATCCTTATTTCGTATGAAGATAACAGGCACACCCCATAGTGACAAAGTTGGACGTATGATTCCTAGGTCCAATAAATCCTTCAGTTCCATTTTCAGCTCGTGTAACTCCGGGGTCGACATCCGATAACACGTTCTTTCTATTAGTTCACTTATCAGTTTTAGGTCTATGGTAAAAATCCAACTCCCTCTCAGGCGACATCCCAGGTAACTCCTCAGGGAAGACGCCCACAAATTATCGCACCACCAGAAGGTTTTCTAGACCTTCTGCTACTACCTTCTCGTTTAACGCAAGGATCACATAAATATTACATCCCTTTCACATGCTCTTCAATAGCTGCAAGGAACCAAGGTACCTCAGGGAAACTCCCTAGTTCTGACCTTAAATCATGTGCCTTTGTCCCTGATCATCAACCCAACTAAACTCTGTCATCTCACCATTGAGTATCGCATCATGATATTCCCACCAATCCATATTGATCATGTCATATTAATATATTAAGATCATGTCATAGGTCGGAATTCATTACACTATCCCCAAATTAAAGAAACAATTCATACACCTTTCCTCCAACCATCCGTTGGCACCCAAGGTCATTTCTACGCATCTAAACTCGTCCATTCAAATTCCCTTACCTAAAACCCCTTAGAGTGATAATAACTAGAGCTCTCTGAAGAACCAGGATCTAACAAATACTAAAAGTTCATTTGGTGATGGCACCCGATGCCTAGAGAAAATTGGACTGGTGCTCAGCCTGGTGGTTATCCACCATGGTCAATTCTTCCTCAACAATGAAGCCTACTGGACCGCATCGTGTAACGTCTGAGGAATTTAAACCCTCTCCTTCGCACAGACCTGGAGTTAAGTCTGCACAAAAACTTGTTGACTCCACCTTCTCCTTGTTCTTATGGAGGGTATACTGGAGTATCTGATCTCATAATCTGGCACCGTATGACCACCTTGTCGTAAGGTGCATAACTCATTGATCTGACGCTTGAAGAATTCCTCTGACATTTACCTCTCTTGGAACCGTTCCCAAAAACAGCTCGGATGGACATATATAACTGAAATAGGGGTGTCTTCCACCTTGGAAGATCATTCCCTTGTAGTTGAAGACCACCATGTGAACCTTCGTGCCATCGGCTGTAACCGTGAAGAGTGAACACATCGCCTTGTTCTCCATCCAGGCCTTGGCGATTGACATCCGTGGGACTCATGAATGTAGGAAATTAATCTTCTAGAGTTCCCCGTGAATGATACCAGTACTTGTTGGGGCGCACTGTGGACGCTCAGGGGTATAGGCATCATGGCCTTATCTCAGTACAAACGATTTTTCAAGGCCTCCAACATTTCCCATGAAGCACCTTATCTGACCATACACATCCCTTACAACAATCGACTCATGTCCAAAGACTTTTTCTTCTCCTTGCGGGTTGGACCCCTCTGGCGCGGGTGCTACTTGAAGAGTTTCCCCCCCTCCCATAGCACCACGCCATTAATATCTACAGTTTTATCTAACCATTCTTATTGCATGGTCAGGTTAAAGTTTTTAATTAGCGCTAGGTTCTTACTCAAGTGTTTATTGCAGTAGAAAGCATGGTGATCCACATTTGCAGGGTTGAACCCGCACTGATACCATATGTAATGAACCCCGTCGTTACGACAAGAAGCCTCGCGTAACATGCACAATTTTTTTTTTAGAATAGTAATAACAAAAAAACACTCAACATCACAACTCGACATCAAACACAATGCACGCAATCAGTAAACAAAAAACATACCAACCCAACATACTAGCACCTCATGCAATCAGATGGAACATGCGGAAATCAATTAGACAAAATAAAAATGACTACCCGCCTTCCCTACCTTGCAATGTTAGGACCTTCAGGACAGATACACCATTGATTAACATAAAACAAATATTTCTCCATTCTTCCTAATTACAGCCCCATTTCATCATTAGGAGGAATGAGCATCAATTTAATTTGAATAACTTAACATTTTCGTATAAAAAATTTCATTTTAGCATAGGTCATTCCTATAAAAAAATATATACTATAAGTATTATCATTAACTTGACTATACTTTATACAATGAATTTAAGGCATTCCAAAGGTTCCTTGAAACCCTATTACTGGAATGCATTCGAGGGAAGGAACTAATGCTCAAAACCGTAAGACAAATTTCAACAGATCTGATAGTCAACCTTACAGTTATCTAACAGCTATAAACGCCACTTGCTAACAACATCATAATAATTTTATGACCATTTTGAAATCTTTTATATTACAATAAAGGAAACATAATTCTAATTCTTTGTTTTTTTAATTAAAAGTTATTGGGTAAAGATGCGTTGTCAAGTGAGAGCTCTCAAGATTAGGTAAAATAAGGTGAAGCACTTCCACTTACCTCAGTAAGAAATTTATAATCCCTAAAAAAAACCTAAATCTGTTTAATCTTTGTTAATTACTTAGATGTGGCAATCAGCTAGCCACCATAGTAAATTTTAAATATGATCAAGTAAAAGTAAAAAGATAAACATGTAAACCGATGTCTTTATAATAGCGAGGAAGTTAGTGGTTGAAATCACAACCATTGATTTATTGGGACGACTAAGAATATTCCATCAATATTTAATCTTGTCCATACAAAACTCACTGATTAAGCACTAAAAACCTATTAAATGTGCCCATTGTCAATAGGTATACGCCTTTCGACGTAAAAATAAATATTCAAGGTAAATCGATTTCAATACTCATAATAAAAATAATAATCAATTGATCTTCATTATTAATAACTGTCAGAAACTGAAATTTGAAATGTTAACTACCACCATCAAACAAAAAAAACACTATATTTCAACAGATCGTGCACCATATCATGGAGAACAATAAAAAAAACCAATGTTAAACGTCTACGCATTTCAACTTATATCCATTTAAACAATTATCATCATATCAATCCATCGGGCACCATATCATGGAGATCAATACAAAAACCCGACATTAAGCCTCTATGCATTTCAAATTACAGGGATTTAAACGATTATCATCATATCAATCCATAACCTCCATCAAACTCAAAATACACCGCCAATAAAAAAAACAATGAACATTGATAGCACCTCCCAACCGTCATCTAAACATAAAATACACTGCCAAATAAAAAAAACAATAATACGGTGATAGCACGTTCTAATGGTCAGCTAAACAATGAAAATACATTTCCCAATAAAACAATAATACAATGATAGTGTGTTCTAAAGAGATGGACTGTAACCGGCTAAGAAAACACAAATCGCTTCCATGTGGGAAAGTGTTCGCTGCCCAGATTTAATCGAAACCCAGGTGTAAAAAAATAAGGTTGGGAACCTATGCTCCTTCGGGCCACCAGCAGATCAGGCCAACTCCATATAGAAACTATTCACAGTCCCTAAACTCAGATGCATGAAAATATTTCTTTTAAAACACAGATCACATTAAAATATTTAAAGGTTGGAAAATGCTATTTCTTTTAAAACACAGATCACATTAAAACATTTAAAGGTTGGAAAATGCATAGTGGCACAACGCAATAAAGAATTAATTAATGGTAAAACTTGATCACTGAGTTTAAGAGGCATCACGCAGAGATAAGAAAGGGGATCGTTGGGTAAAGAGTGTATTAAACATGGTGTAAACGCGCGGTGAAAAATCCAGTAAAAAGAGGGGGAAGGGGGTCGAGATTACAACTCAAGGAAATCGCAGAGGATACAAGACGAAACGTTGGGCGAATCTGAGAGACATCCCCAATTCGTGGTGTGGAAGAATGAGTTTGCAGAGAATAAATCACAATAATCATAGAGGAATGAAGAGGAATGTTTGTTGTACAAGCAATGGATTTGTTGGGCAGAGAAATGATTCTACACTTATTATCCATGGACAAGAAAGAAGGACATTTGAATCTAAATCTTTAACACTGGAGTGAAAGGCAGTCGATTCGTCTCTTGGATGACTGGTCAGGCACAGACTAATAACTTAAAGGATAAGGGAACATAAGATAAAACACAATCTGCATCCAGACCTTCTTCGTGGAGAACCAAATAATAAATATATAAAAAGAACACAATCAAAGAATATAGAAAACACATGGAGGAGATACAAACCGTAGGCGAGGTTTTGAGTCCGAGACTTAATATGGCCACGTGCCACTAGTCAGTAACTCAGAAAAAAAGGACACTGTGGATAGCATGGATTCTTACAAGATGATTCAAGCGATAAGTGGATTACATTGATAACAGAATGTAATAAAATAAACAAGTGTAAATTAAATTTTTATTACAAGTAACAACTTTAATAGGCATACCTTTACCAGCGACGATGAGGAGAAGATGTCCTCCCATGTGTTCACTCCATCCAGAACCCGCAGGCCGACCGATGATACCTCATTGGTACCTCTCAACCAACGCTAGGGGTACTCTTCTTCCCCCTGCCCCCCCTGAGCTGCAAAGGGGCCATGCACACAATACCAACGAATGCTAGCACCCAGCTCGCCTAGCAAGGTCGAGCTACCACTCATTACCCGAGCTGGGTATCCCAACTCCCACAAGAGAAAGTTCAGTAAAGATGAAATTTCAATAGCATAACGTTACACAAACCATTTGTGCTCCATACTCCTCCTACGCCATCCTTTTTATAGAGTTTTCTTAGTCATTAGTTTCCCAAAACCCTCATTAGATTCTTTTTTCATTTAATTAATTTCGAAAAACCTCCTCCATACACATGTTGCTCGATCCCCTAGTTGCATTAGAAAATCAATTTTATTAATTAATTGAATTTGTCTATTTCCCTCACCCACCTAAAAGCGTTCCTAAAAACACTCCTCGTTGTCCCAATATTCCCTTACAGTTCTTAAATGACTTATGCCTTACTTAATTCTTAGTTGAGTTTATAAATAGAAAGTCCCAAAGGCTAGATTCCTTACTAATTTAGACATTCAAATTTTTCTTTAAGTTTCTCTTTTTCCTTAAGTTTCATTTTCTTTTAAGTTTCCCCCTTTTTCCTTTTTAACTAGAAATCAATTTAGCAAGTGTATATAAAAACAACCATTTAGCCTTTTAATAAATTTAATCCTCCATTGTAATTTTTTTGTTTTTACTTTAATAATTAAGTTATAATTTCTTATACCCCTTCTTGTTACATGTTTATTTAGTTTTTTTTTTTTCCACATGTTCTACTTAGACCTAGGTTTTAATTTCACTAGACTGGGTGAATTTTTTTTTTAAGGGANATAAAAACAACCATTTAGCCTTTTAATAAATTTAATCCTCCATTGTAATTTTTTTGTTTTTACTTTAATAATTAAGTTATAATTTCTTATACCCCTTCTTGTTACATGTTTATTTAGTTTTTTTTTTTCCACATGTTCTACTTAGACCTAGGTTTTAATTTCACTAGACTGGGTGAATTTTTTTTTTAAGGGAACTTTTAGTTATTAAACTTCACTCATACCATCATCTATTTTAAGGCCGACCACATCCTAAGGAGGCATAGTTTTCTAGGAACTAGGTTTATTAACTTATCATACCAAAATCACGACATGCCCTTCAAAACGTACTACGTGATCCAAGGGTGCCACTTGCCTCTTTTTGTTTTCTTTGCGTGACGTTCCCTTCAAGACACAATATGTGCTCCAAGGGTGCCACTCACCTCTTTCAATTTTCTCTACATGATGTTCCCTTCAAGATGCACTATGTGCTCTAAGGGTTCCACTCGCCTCTTGAATGAATTTGGTAGATGTCAAACCCCTCGAATCAATACTCTATTAGGTGATATTGTGGATACTAAGGGCCTCTAAGGAATAAGGACCCTGCCGTATAGTGTTCCCCTTAGAATCATCATGAGCGACTGTCAGAGTCTTCCCTCACGACATCACGGGTATTCTCGAACTAGGTAATCATTAACCTATAGTTCAAGCCATGAAGGGAGTGCTAGTAGGTTGTGGCAGGGTTGCTGTCACACCTCTCCCTCAATGTCTATGGTTGTCATGCATGAACCCTCTAATCCAAATGCTAGTCTGGTCGACAAGCTATCATCAGCCTGCATCTATAAACGAATCATATCAACAATAATAATCAATCATCATAACATCTAATCATATGTACATATGTCACATTAAAAAAATTCAAACCCTAACAATCCGCTCCCTGACTCGATCCAAAGTCCAAGGGGTTTCATCGATGCCTCTGCATCCTCAATGTCTAGATTCCTTCACACCGAGGAGAATCAAGTCAATAACACATGTCTATATAAACACAATAAATTAGCATATCATCAAATCCACAATATCTCATAATCATAATCAAAACAACCAATAGTATAATAACCCTGATCACTTGCATGCAAGTGTCCTCAAAGAATAAGTTCTCTCAGTGCGCACAAGAGTGGGATGTTACAGTCTTGTGAATTTATATGTATAGAATTGAGTTGTTTTGTAATAATAATTTTTTTCAAAAATATTTATGTCATTTAATGTGTTAAATTTGCATTTCATTAAATATTTGTCTTTCCAAATTTATAAAAATGTTAACAACTAAATTTTTTTCTCTTTAACTAATTCAATATTCAATGTATAACTTTCAAAAACAAAATATACCAGCACAACATATAGTGTAGTAAATCCCACTTAATATTTCATTTTTGGAAAATATATTATCATTTTATACACCTTTGTATTCTTGTCAAATTTTTTTCTACTATTTATATAAATTGACTATTTATAGAAATCGAAAAAAAATCCTTTTGAAGAGGAGACATTTACATGGCAATGATTTTCTCCAAGAACCTTTCGAAATATGGGGAAAAAATTATGGACTAAGTTTTAAAAGAAAATAAATTTAAATTATAATATGAAATAAAATGTGTGAAAGATACACCATTTGATAGATGAATCCACTAGTAGATCAACTCTACCACCTAAGATGAAATAAATCAAGGGGTTTTACCTTGTGGAAGTTGAAGCTACAAAAATACCTGCCAGAAGGGGGATGGATCTCAAGATTTTAAACCCTTCATCGAGTAATTTAGCTTGATCAAGGGTTATTATAATTTTTTATCAAGTGCTTGATAAGGATTTTCAAATACCTTGATTGAGGGTTAATTAAAACCTCGATTGAGGTGTGGGTACGTTACCAAATTAGGATGATCAATATACTAGTTCAATCAAGTTATTGTAACAACTGTACCAAAGAAACTAATAGTATATTCAGACATACCAAGAGTACAACAACCAATATACTTACTATCTATCTATCTGCAGTTGAACCAACTCACAGGTCATTTTTTAGTCATTGTAATTCTTTTGTCATTAGGAAAATGACACATTAGTAAATGATTAAGATGGGGAATGTCAAGAATCCTAGTATGAAACATATGATTTCCAATGGGTTGATGATGTTGAAGTGTGATAAAATGCTAGAGAGAGGATGAGAAAAATAAGAGTAGAATTGAAAGAAAAACATCAAGAAAATGTAAGTAAACTCATTGTGGAACCTTCGATGCATCTAACTGGAGATTCTTGACAGCATACAATCGAATACAATATTTTTGGTTATTGAATTTATTCCCAAAATGAATATCAACTATTTTATGCATGTATTGTATTCAATTTGGAAATTATCATCAATATTTAATATTTTTCTCTAGTTAAGTTTGAGCATTTTGCAAATACAAATAATACTATCCATTAATGTATATATTTAATCATTAATGTACATCCATTTTATAATTCTTTAGTTGAATTCCTTGAAACTGTTACTTTAAACCCTTACCTAAAACTGTTGGATATGTGTTATATTCTTTGCATGACTTGAGATAGTGTCTACATTGCACAGGGGGGTATGAGTCGCTAGGCCCCCCCTTGGGGGGTTACAAGGGGGAGGATACCCCCTATGTCGGGGTTTGAGGGAAATTCCCCCGAAATTGTTTTTTTGGTTTTCGTGTCCATTTTTGGGAAGTTTTTAGGCACATGGTTTTTTGTCGATGGTTTTTCTATTTCTGGTTAAGGAATAAGGGTTGTTGACTAATACAAGTCATTGGATTAGGGTTTTGGATGTCGTCGGATACTATATGTATATTGTATTGTAAGCAATGTATGAGGTGAATGAATATAGAATATGTTGGTTTTCCCGGTTTGGTTTTCTAGGGGAAAAATATTCGTGTAATGTGTGTATTTTCCATTGTATGTTTTCTATTCTTTTATTGAAAATATGTTTTCTATAAAATATTGTACAGGGTTAAAATCTACAAAAACCTTAACAAAAAATCAAGTGGATCCCTCAAAGTCTATTTTATAATTATCGAGGTGAATGTTTTTAGGGTTTGTTGAACTATCAAGACTTGTTTGTACTTCCTTTCTTAGATTTATAATTGAAATTTCTAGTTATGGTGTGAATAATATTGGAACAACAAACATTGTTGTTTCTTGGGGATATGCAAATAACTTTCAAAAATAATTATATATTCTATTGATTTTAAATGGTTGATAACCAAAAATAAGTTATGCATGGAAATTCCTTAATTGTGTCCACTTTTTATTTGTTGTTTGAAGAATGAAAATAATAACTCTTTGATTGCATAAAAAAAATACATTTATAGAATCCCTCTCTCATATATATATATATATATATATATATATATCTATATAAGTCAATTGCTTTTACTTCAACTATGAGAAAATGAAGGCAATTAAGCTAGAAGACATCACCAAACACACTATGAAACCCATCATATTAGTCAATAAAACCATTGAGAAATACAATAAACTAAAATCAAACCTTAATTCAAGTAATGTAACAAACTAAATTAAATCCTCTTTGTTGAGGTAATAAAAAAATTGCATTCTAAGTTATCACTTTTGGTATAACCATCCAAATAATGTGCCTTGATTAATTCTCATTCAAAACATAGTTGTTCTCCTAAATAACTTTAAATCATCCTATAAAAAGTGTGCAAAAGTCATGATAGGATTAATGTAGTACCCCATGACACTAAATTGAGGATCCAATGTTTCACTAAGGTTTCTTGATCCATCT
>SNQJ01S0150621.1:5089-21301 GCA_010110895.2 Picea sitchensis
GAGGAATGTTATGTGTTTGAGTATTATTGCATGTGCTAACATTGGAATGTAAAAACACTTGCAAGGGCACCTCAAATAATACTTAACCAATGAAAATTATTAGCAGAAAGTTACCTAATTGTTTGCTGTCCTAAAAGGAAACAAAGGACAGTTTTGGAAGATTAAACTTAGAGCTAAATTCTGGTCAAAGACAGATCAGATTTAGCAGCCTGATAGTACCTCAGTTCTCTTCACCTCATAGTTTGGTATTGTATAGGAGAAGAATGATAACTTCATGTTGGAAGGTTTTTCTGAGGAAGACTGAGAAGGTGATATAGATGAAAGGAAATCTACAACAGGTTATGTCTTTTCCCTTGGTAGTGGGTGCTTTACCAATAGAGTCAAGTAGGCAATAGAATGATTAAATCATTCTCAACATGTGTGCACAAAGGCTAATTCTCTAATATAACCATAGTCTACCTCCAAATAGTCATTGGATGATTAAATTACCATGACCATATGTGCCAATGAGGGGTGTACTCCATCAAGTGTTGTACTATGTAAATAAAGTTATACCTCTATCAAAACCCCACCATAATAACAGCAAAATAAAAGCTCCACCTAGGCTTGAACCTAGGGCATACCACCATCAATGGACTAATACCTCAAATACATCATCAAACCTTAGGAAAAGGCTAGATCATCAAGGAAACATGTAGCAGTCTTCTCTTTCTAACTCAAACTTTGGAAAAAGCACATCAACAAGGGTACTAACATCATTAAACACATTTCCACAAGTGATGTCTAATATCACAATGTTATATCACATAGGAAAATCACACCAAGGCAACATGCATCGTCCCACCACATCAACATCATAAGAGAAGGAGACATAAAAAAGTGCTAACCCCATCCAATGATCAAGTATGCCCCCCATCACACATCGAACACAAGACGACCATGTAGAACACCCCTTCCTCCTAGTGACAAACTAACATCATAACATCATCATATAGAGTCGCTAAGATGCTCCAAGAAGAAGATGACATATGAAATAACAAGCATCCACATGTCAAGAGAGTGATCCATCAAGCAAGACATGAAAGTAGCACCAAAATCATGATATGACCACCAACCATGACAATCCATGGTCCACCAAGAAGAGAAGTGAAGATCCTCCACTAAGATGTCCCCATCAAAATGATCAAAATCCAAGGAGAGAAGAAGCTCCATGAAGGTGTATATCCCCGAAATCCATCCAAAGCCCCAATGTACCAACAACAAATTCCACCAATGTGATGAAAATCACAACGTGGAACCTCATACAATATGAGGTGTAACATGCTAACAAGCATACAAATTTTCTAAGCAGATGATCTAGAAATGTCAATTTTGAAGTTTTTAGATGATGTTGATGCATCACCATTTGTGACTGTGGTAGACTTTTTACAAGTGGGAGAGGGTAACCTCTATCATTATCTTTATTTTGCAAGTGGGAAGTTGCCAAAGCATAATGAATCTGCACAATTACTGAACACAAAGTATTGTAAATGGCGTGTTCTTCGCAAAATTTTCACTATTGTTTATTTGCAACCCTGTTCATATTTTACTAAGAACACCAGGCCTTAGAATTTATTGTGAACAAATCCATAATGGATGGAAATTTGAGCAAATGTGTAATGTTGTTTAAAGAATATGAGTTTGAGTTCTTCTTGAAGCCAAGAAAGGTCCATGTTGGTGCAAAGCATCTCCCATATTAAAATTGGCAAATAGTTAGAGATCAATGATGATTTTCCAGATGCTTAACTCTTTGGCATTGAATCATATGGTTATCAACTAGTTAATGTTGCTTACTACTTGAAATTGATAAGGCCCATGCAAGTCCGACGATTTGATTTTATCTAATTGCATAGTTTGTTCTTCTTTCTGTTTTCTAAATGTTGTTCCTCTGCTCAAGCATGACCTCTATATGTCTTCATATCAATCGACATATTAACTTTTGAATTTCATAAAATATAAGATGTGTGATTACAAGTTTATATTTAAATTGTAATCAAAATGTGCTTTCCCTCCTGAATGACATTTCTTTATTAATGTTTTGTTTTTTATAGGGAACCTTGCGTAGAAGTTCCATGTTATTTATAATTGATTCTACTTTCTTGTAGTTGCATGCAGGAATTCCCATGGCCAAAGTAAGCTTGCAATTATCGGGAGCTCATAATGTTCTAAATTCTTTAGCGGTATGTTACAATCTTTGTTAGGTTTAAGATTCTTGTTTGGTTGAAGGATGTATTTTCTTGATCTACATGTTTTTGTTCTAATACCGAATGCTAGGTAATCTGATATGCCTATGGTCTTCTAATTTAGAACTTTGTCATTATAAGTGCTTTTTCTATGTGGCTTAGGGTTTTATTTTTGCTTATTTTTTATTGTGGTTTAGAATTGATCTTCCGTACATGCAACCATTTATTTATTTCCTATTCTACAGAGCTAGAATCAAATAGAATATTGGAATTACAACACAATACAACAATATTTATAATGTGCTCAAAGGCTAAGTGGATCTCACAAAGCAATTCTTTTGGAATTATACATAATAATCCTCTAAAGTTGTTGCTTCAAACATCATATTCAGGATTCATGGTTGTATTGGAGTGATTGGAAGTGGAGTAATGGGAATTCCTCCAACTTCGACACCAAAAAATTCTATAGAAGATTGAGACATGATATCCCTGTTGCTCTGTGCCTAAATAGGAATTGAGGAACCAATGACTCTGAGAGGATGTGACAACTGAGATTATTTGGAATACAATGTAGAAATCCATGTGGATAACAATATATTTAATAAATGTATATGAGAAATGAATATGAGTAGTATGAGATGATTACAACTGAGAATGAGGGCTATATATATACCCACATAGGGGTGCCCTTTCCTAAGAGACGCGACCTTTCATCATAAAAGTGTCTCTTCATTACGTAGTAGTTATTGATTATTTATTGTTGTTAATAATTATTCATATTTATATATTATATATATTTTGTTTATTACATTGCCTTCCCTTTAAGAAATGCTTTGTCCTCAAAGCATATTTATTGAAAGGCTTAACATCTTTTTCTTTGGCTTGTAATTTCTTCGCATCATTCTTTGTTCTTGGATCTGTCATAGTTGATGATACGAGACAATATGAACCTCTAAGCGTTGAGCAAAATTGTTGAACTGTAAAAGGATCTGACCATCCTAGTTTGATCCTTTGTGGAATGTTGCGCTTATGATGAGATTATTTGTTATTATGAGACTCAATTGTATTGAAATCAACATTCTTCAGACAATAAATCAATTGAGTATGTTTTGAATTGTGTTGATATTTTCACTGGTTAAGATACCTTCTCTTATGATTTGGATGTCGATACAGAGTTCTTGTAAGACGATTTTCCCTTATCATGCTTGTAGTGTGTTGACCACCTATTTTGACTCGGGGTCAACTCCATGTTCCATGAAGATATGTACCTAGTGGTACAACCTTTTTCAAGACTTTTTGCTCAACATGGCAAATTTCCCCCTCGACACGCTTTTCTATGTAATCGTAATTTCTGTTCCCCTGCGTGGGATAATATTGTAATATGCTAGCATGAGTCAATTTTTCTCTAGTTACCTAGGACTTTATCATTAGGGAAGTCCTTTCATCGAGTGTTTTTTTTTCTTAGGTAATTAACCTTGCTTAACTGCAATTTTAATTATCCTTGAGTTTTTCACTCACAATAATTCTCCAAAGTGGTGAAAGGCGTTTTAATGATCGAGCCCAAGGGGAACTAAGGTCTAGAAATGTTGTAAATGACCATGCTAGACATCTCCTAGAGTCTTGTGGAATTCCGTTAAGTTTTGATAGGATTTTTTAAATAATTAAAATTCCTGCAAACTGAGGATTTTAAATTATTTTTGATGTAAAATGTAAAAAAGTTGTCCTTGGGGATTTTGTATAGGGGTATGAGTACTCAAATCAAATGGTTTATGAACCCCTACACCCTTGGACCAAGTTGCAGCTCATTTGGACAAGTTTTGCTAGGCCATTGTCCATGAGGAGTCCAAGTCGGTCAAAAATCAGCATGTATTTGGCTAAATTAAAATAGCCATGTTGCCGTCCTTATGCACACTTGCAAACGTGAGCTAAGTCCTGCTCACTTAGTGTGCCCTCGGAGACACAATGTCTAAGTTCCTGCCCACACTGTCACCTTGACGGGAACTTCTTCCTTCTAGGCTTACTCTAGGGAAGCCAAGGGGGGAGTAATCCCTAAGTTACCGAGTTAATTTTAAGTTAAATGTTCTAGGAGTGAATTTCAATTGATTAGAGGCTAAAGGAAAACTAGCCTAAGATGACAACAACAATGCAAGTGCAAGTCTAAGTCTAAATTATATGAAGCGACCCCTTTCCTAAGTCAACTAAAGACTAGTGCCTAAGGTTGGGCAAGGGGTCAACTATGTTTTGGGGTGGTTTAATTACAAGAAGTGTTACAAGTAAATCAAATTAAACTACCCCAAACCCAGATTAGAATTATACAAAAGAATAATTAAGTGTTAGAAAGCTTACAAGTTATCAATATACATCAGCTGGATACAAGATATACAAAAGATACAAACAATTTACAACCTAGGACCAACATGCCCCAAGTGGCACTCTGAATTTTGGCCTAGCGGCAACTAACCACTCAGCACTTGGGATCAAAGCAGAGTGATGCCTCTCCCCAAGTGGGATGCCTGGAGTCACTTGCTTTATCCACACCACAAAAATAATTGATTAACAGAATATCAATGATAATAAACCAATATGTTACTTCAAGATGAAAGATAAGGACAATTAGTTGCAAAGAAAAAAGATATATCAATGAAATTATCCTTTCCCAAGTGTGTTGGCCTATCAATACGTCTACTTCCCAAACATACACAATGTGATCTATGCAACTAATTGTGCTTTCTTAAAGTATTTTAGATTTCCCACCCCTAACTAGATGTGTGTCTTAACTTCTAACTCACCAAATAAGCACTTGGGTGCTCAAGATCAGGGCTACCCGACTAACTTCCAAGATCATTCGATGCGCCAGCACAGAGTAAAGTGATCCGAGACCACGGGATCCCAACAGAAATCACGGGGCAGGTCCCCGCCACTTCCTTGAATTTGTCCTTCAAACCCGTTTTAGATGATGAAATGAGTTGTTAAAGACCCCTAGAATGTTACTAAGTGTTATTAGGACCCTCAGGTGGGTCTTTAAAGTGTGTTGGTGTATTTTAACAAGTTTCAGACACTTTTATTTTAGTATTGATTTAGCGAATGGCCGTGAGCAAAAGTTATCCAAGCGAATGCTTGAAAACAAAGATTACACCACAGTGAACATATAAAGGATAGATCCAATAGATAGCACAATGTTTTAAGCAACTAGGCAAGCATCACATGAAAGGATATTTAAAGATATTGAAATATAGAACCATAAGCCATTCACATGTGATATGCCAATAATAGAAATGAGATTAAACTTTTGAAGCACTTAGATGTTTAAACCATGAGCATGTAGGATGATGTATGAGATACTTGCAATATGTTAAGAGATGTATGAGCTTAAGAGTTGAAAGATAAAGTGAGTTATAGCATGAGCATAAGTTTGTTAAGCCTTCATATCTTAAACCATGAATATACTATCACAATAATGCTAAACCATAAACAATTAAACCTTAAACTTGTGACAAGGACTGAAACCATGATCATCATATCATGTGTGTGTGAGATGTAAGCACAAAGTGATCAAGGCCGTGAGCATTGAGTGTGTGTGTGTGGGGCGTGAGCACCCAAGCGAATGGTAGAGTGAGCACTAGGAGGCAGTGAGTGAGGAAAAGGAGACCTCAAAGCGTAGCTAGGCTGTGAGCTAAAGGTAGCTAGGCCGTGGACTTAAAAGCCTCCAAAATGTTGCTTAGTGAGGCAGGCCGTGAGCTCTTAGTGATATATCCAATGTAGATCAAAGACTTAACCAATATCACATCAATTTCATGCTAAGTTATATAATGAAATAGCTTAAAAGGGAACCAATGAAACTTAGCAGCTAGAGCAATCTTAAGATCATCAACAACTCAAATGCATTTAAGATTAGTTAGATAACTTAAAAAACAATAGATCTAAAGCAAGTTACCACACTTAAACTATCCAACTATTAAGCATGAAAGCAAGAACATATGAAGGCTAGGAATGAAATAAACTTGTAGAGTGGAAAACTAACTAAGATGATCAACTTTCAAACAAAGAAAAACACTACAAGTTTATTCCCTTAAAGCCAAAGGCGATATTGGGGATGACTCACCCAAAGTGCCCGACAGAGTGGGAGATAACACTACTAAGATAAACTTGCATGAGAAAGGGAGGGCTTTGAAGCTTAGTTCTCGTAGATCCGGAGAGCCAGATAGAGAGAAAGTATCTGACTAAGAGTACAGCGGCACTCCTCAGGCAAGAGCTATCTTAATATTGTTAACAAACATTAAGGTGTTTATTGAATGAAATGAACTTGAAAAATAAACACCACCCTACACAAGGGCCAGGTGGTGGCAAGTCTCCCGGTGTTGGCCAAAGAGGGTATCTGATCTATACAATAAACAATGGAATGAAATATGAGCTAATCTAAGTTATTATATGAACAAGAATAACTAGATCTAAATTTGGAGTTAGCTGTGGATCAAAGACCTAGAAAAACTGAGGAAATTTAAAGAAAGAGGTAGAAGAGGAGAGATGTTACTCAAACCAAAAATATTGGGTTTTGGAAGCCTCTAGGTGTTATCTGAAACATACCCTTAGAATGTGCTGGCTCCTGCGAAAAATCAGCAAGCAAAAACTTCTTGTAAATGCTGCCAAAACACCAGAAAAGTTACAGAAATTTTAACATTAATACCCGCGAAAATTTCCACGACTAAATAAATATGATAGATAAAGATGTTTTGACCTCTCTTATCACTAAGATATCACATCTGAAAATCAAATGGAAATGACAGTAGAAAAGTATGTAGTAAAGGAAGAGATTTGGAGTGTAGGAGAGTCTGAAGGGTAGACTCCTCTTCGAATGCTTATCCCAAGTGAAGCTTTTGATGTGACCTGCAAAAGCTTGGTGAAACATATGCAACATAGAATAGATAGATATCATGAATCAACCTAGAACAAAACTACTTCCAAATCCTAGGTTACCAAAAATAATCATAAGCTAGCAAGTGATACTCTTCAACTAGCTCACCTAAGCAAAATACTTTGTACTCAGATCTATTCACTATGAACACTACCAACAAAAATTAAAAACAACATCACCTCATATTAGTATGGAGCAAGAAGAGAATACTAAAATGTAATAATCCTCCAAAGCTTTTCTCATTACCAAAATGTAAGAGCAATGAGATGGACAGCAAAATGGCAAGAGCAAGAAGATGGAAATGGGAGAATTTCAGCATAATAGTGTTAGCACAAAGATTGAGGAAAGAGTGAGGGGAAGGGTTCCTTTTTATACCCCAAGAGGCAAAAGGAAGGCATTTGGATCACTTCCAAGTGTCAAAACAATAACTAGAGCACAAATCTCTAAGTGGAAGCCAAGCTGGGTTTAGGAGAGAGAAAAGTGAAAAGGTGAGGTGGAAGCATTAGATAGGTGGAATATCCATGCTAGGGGGGCGCACTAGGTCAAAGAGGAAGACCCAAATGCTAAAAATAACAATTGGTTAGGGTTTGGGTAAGAGTTGTAACAACTTCCATCAAGAGGCACCAAAAGGGAGCTTGGGAGAGAGAGAAGAGTGAGAGGAGGTGGTTTTAGAGAGGTGTTGGGATGAGGCAAGAGTCCCAAAAAGGGCGCACTTGTCATAGGAGGGAGAACCCACATGCTAAAATGGGGCGTGGAGTGAGTTGGGTGTGAGGTTGGAGTATGGTTCCAACCAAAGAACACCATAGAGGAAGTGAGCTCTTCTAGGTGGATTAAGTGAGGTTAGAAAGAGTTGAGCCGGGAGTAAAGGGTTAGTTTAAGGTTTAGAGTTAGTCTAGGGGCTCCACATGTGGAGGCCCTTGAAGTTTCAAGAAATTGAATCAAGAGTTAGTTAGTCATTGGTCGTTTTCCCCTTAGGGTAAAAATTAGAAAGGTGAAAAGGTGATTAAAGAGGTTGAATTAAAGTTGGGAAAAGGTTAGGATGGGTTTGGGTAGGTTAGGAGGGTCCTAAATTTCTCATTGCCACCTTAATATCCACTCACTATCAAAATTACAATGTTTTATGACATTTTAATATGTCATCTTAGCAATTAAAATTCTTGTTTGATCTAGCGACTCTAAGTGGGCTAAGACATGAAGTAAAACTTGGTAATTTCCGAAACTTGGTCCATGGGTGTGGGGTGTGTTGTTCCATTCATTTTGAGCACAAATACCCTATCTTTCTCCCAAAGAGCCAATTTTTTACAATATTTAGCTCAAAAAATAATTAATTAATTAAATTTTAAAAATTTAATTAATTAAAAAAGCTATTCTAGACTCGGCCAATTCATGAGAAACTTCGAGACCTTTGTCTAACATGGTCATTTACAATGAGAAATCCTAAGAGGTTACTCGATGAATGAGACCATCAGTAGCTTCCACCACTTTGGAGGAAGTCGATGGAGGGAAAAACTCAAGGGAAGTCGGCCGGGAGCTCGTCTGGTCGACAACCCGAGGATAAAAACCCTCGATGAAAGGAACTCTGATGAATCCTAAGATAGTCGACCTAACTATGATCCATGTAGACATTATTACATTATTAACCCACGCAGGGGTGCGGACACTCCGTTTACTAAAATTTAAGTGCCGGGGTATCGGATACCCGGTAGAACCATCTCTGTCTTTAACATAGATAATACTTCATGATACATGAGTTGACCCACAATGTTGAATAGGCGGTCAACAAGCCAAGACTGTAAAAGTCACTAAATTCATGTGAGAGTGGGAGAAAAGTGATTCAATGTCTTTCTAAGTTGGAAAAGTGATTTTTCCACTTAGAAACCCCCTCCTTGCTAAGCCAACAACCCAAGATGACCATTTCTTAAGAAGAGGGGCACCCCCCTTGATCATAAACTCATGAAAAATTAAAAATAATGCAAGAGGGCCCCCAAAGCTTTGGTGGTACCCCCCTTTGACCCTAACTACCCTTTTGATGAGTGGGAAGGTGTTTTCCCCTTTCCCCAATCACCCCTCATCCCACTACTTCACTCATTGAAAACCTAAAAGTGCTTATGAAGAGACCTTCTCCCCATGGATGGATGACACTTGGAGCTCATCAAGTGAGGTCTCTCCTCTTCCTTATCTATAAAAGAAAGCCTCTCCTCATTTCTTCATCAATTCTTAGAGCAAGTCTATTGTATGCAGAATTTCTCCCCATTCTTTCCTCTCTCTCTCTCTAATGTTCTCATTGTAAATCTTGCTACAAGTATTTGTAGCAATATTTTATGGATAATAAAGATCTTTGGAGGGATCTATTGTGTGCATTGGGAGTCTTTTGATGCTCTTCATGGTGTTTATGAGGTGATATTGTGCATTTCATTTCTTGTATGTTCTTGTATTCGCCTTAGGTTGGCAGGAGGCACATTGTCCTTGCGATTTGTAGGAGAGGTTTAAGTGGCTTGAGTCAAGGCTTAAAACCGGCAATGTGAGGAGCTTCCCCACCCACTGTCTCACCTCGATGGGGGCTCTTTCTATTTAGGAGGGGCTAGTCCAAGGGAGACGTACCTATGTAATGGGTTCTTGAAGGGCTAAAAGGGTAATGGACCAAGTCAAAAAAGTTCCCTTTCACAGATTACGCCAGATGAGATGTGAGAAGAATTCTTCCAGCTGGATGGCTTTGTTTGAGACAAGACAAATAAAGCTAGAAATGTTAACTGCGGTGGGTTAGTACTTCATAATATCAATGACTATCCTCTAATATACATGAGCAATGATTGGATATAATTGGTAGCGAAGTCAATGATTATTAAACAAAGATAAATATCTTATATTACTTCTTCAATAAGTACACCAAAGATAAGAGCATTCAATGTGCAAGTGAGTCATATCATATCCTGATGCTACAAATATCAAAATCACATATAGTAGATTTTAGCTGCGTCACCTATATTGTTCTTGCAAGAAGTGTGGCGTCAAGCATTAATTGATATAAGTCAAAATGAAGACAATGAGTGAGACGTTTTTGTCAAATAAGCTCACAGATGCAATCATCAACTTTCACAATCAATCCAGATAGATGACAAATGTCTAGCGTTGCATGGACAAAGAGATCTAGAATGTGTGGCGTCACCTATATAATCTTTGCTACATGCGAGTTTAGGGTTAACTAATAACCAGAAATTGGGCGTTGTAGCAAATTCAAGCAAATGAAAGGTGAAGAAACACTCTATGGCTATGATAAGACTAAGAGCACTTTCTATCCAAACACAAGTTCAAAATCAACAAGGCGTCATCTCATTAGGAGGTTGAATTTGAAAATGCGGCTAGGGTTTAGGCGCTAGGTTAGCAGGTTTCAAATTTGAGAGTGTTTGAAAGGAGTTTTAGGACTAACAAGCTCCAAGAGGTATCTCTAGACTAGTGCCTTGGGTTAATGGAGTCAATTTGAAGGTAAAGAGACTAATGGTTTAGGAGAAACTTAAACTTAAGGACAGAGAGTTAGGGTTTGATGGTGTTGCTAAGGCAAGGCCACCAGCCCCTAAACCCTAAGAAGGAAAGACTTACCTAGGTGTAGCTAAAGGAAGGCTAGGCCTAAAGCACCCTCTTCTCTCCTTTAGACTTCTTTGGCAAAACGGCTGGCTTACAAGCACAAACCTAGGGTTGAAAAGTGTTGCTTACATACAAGGCCTTTCAAAACCCTGAAGTAAACCCTAGGTGTAAACTAAATTGGGCCTAGGACAACTTCTTTCTTAAATTTGTGTAAAACTAACTCAAGACAAGAATCTAGATGTAGCTATGGCTAGGCTACAAAAACTCCTTCAAATCAAATGGCTATAAGCTCTATTCATGGGGACATGAAGCCACAACCTACTTGTGTGTTGGCTCCCTAGAGGGTTTCAAAATTAAAGCAAACAACAACAATATAGCAATGCATGCAAGATGTTAAAATCAACAACCATTCACTCAAGAAGTTTGATGAAGAACGCCTACAAAATCATGAAGAAGCATAATCCATACCCTAGTTGTAAACCTTCCAATGAATAAAAGCACCACTGCCAAACAATAGTCCTCAGTTCTTCCTCACTCCAAGAGAAGAAAAGAAACCAAGACAAAAGGACAGAAATGATATCTCTCCAAGAGAGAGCAAGTTTTTCATGATAAAATGAAGAGACACGCCCTCTATTTATATGATCTCATGACCTTTAAATTAAAAATAGGTCAACAAAGCAGTGAGCAAAGTGACATTACAATATCTAATCATTTGTCCTTTTACATGCTAAAATGCCAAATAATGGAGGCAATCGGGCCCCTTTAAAGGAGACGGCCCTTTTAGAGGCAGAATCATCACACCAACCCAGGGCGTTGGCCCCACAGGAGACTCTGCAACTTCTTGAGTGTGCCAAACAAGCCCAACATGTTGCCCTCTGTTCCAGAAAACGTCCAACTAGCCCTAGGTGGCATCCAATCTTCCTAGGTCCACGTCCCATCACACTTGAGGGGCAGTCCCCATAGGCTAGGTCTCTGCCAAAGCGTCCCAGATGAGAGCGTCCTTCTTCTTCTCGTGCAAGGGCACCGTCTGTGTCACGCCTCTCGCCATCCCGGCAACCACATTGGGCTCTTGATATGGAGAGTCGACTAATCATCTCCCCATGTGCACCACGATCCTCCGGTACACAGTAATAGGGCATGGTCACACTTTTCGAAGGCTACGCCCTCCAGGGGAATCATCAGTCCTAGACATCCATAGCAATGTAAATCACATCTCATCATTAAATTTATCAAACATATGCATGAAATCCTAACAATTCATCTAATACCTCAAAGACATTACCCAGACCCACCATACAATCTAAGGGAAACCAACCAGGCCACCTATTGGGCTAATACCCACCGAAATGGAAGAAGTTTCCTCAAAAGGATCATTCAAGCCATGTAATGGTGATATAGTTTTAGGGATGTCCGGTCATAGTCGGACCAAAATTATTAGATGCGTGGGTTCTTTTGTAGAAGGTGAGTTGTATCGGTCATGGATGCATTTTTCCAAGCCCTTATTGCCTTATCTTTCTTTATTTGCGTTTTTACTACAAGCCTTGACAAAAAAGGACACTTCCTTGGCGGTGGCGGGCTGACGTTACCCACTATGTATCTTAGCGAAATGAGAGAGTACAACAAGTGATGAGGCCCCTTCCTTTGGCCATGCAACCAAAGGTCCTTTCCCTGGTTGGTGACGGATAATGGAAATGTCATACAGCTAAATACTTATGAACATAATGGTAGGCTTTCGTGATGAGATCTCCCATCCTCTTGGTTAGGTCTTGCATTTATTTATTTCATTCTTTCTTAGGGTCCCTTAGTTTCTTATCGAGGCCTTTTACTGCCTTCGGGGATCCTGAAGCATCTCTCTGTTTTCATTTTCCTATGGCTTTATCTTTTTACTGACTACTTTTGCCCGGGCCTTTAGCTCCTTCTTCCCACAAGACAAGATGTGCCACGGAAGGTCATCCTAATGGCCCGAGACTAGGGGAATGGGGTGGATGGCGGGGGTTTTAGATGTAAAAGTGATAAGATGGTGGGAGCGGGCGATGGCTCTGCAAACCCCTTAGTGGCTAACCAAAACCCATGAATACCAACGCTAAGTTGCCCCATCGAAATCACTAACAATGGTAAAGAGGATTAGTGTAAGACCCAAGCTTTCATCAGAAATGAAAGGAACATTATGCATACATGAAGGTTATAATGATCAAAATATGACACATACCATGATACACCGGACCAATTACCTCATGGAGCTAGAGTCCTCTCAGATGCAAGCCAAGGCCGGTGGTGATGGAAACTGATGCTGGCGGCCAAGGACAAAGGCGGATGAGCGGAAAGAAAAAAGGGCCCTCGAAGGTGCATGCTCAGAAATAAGCTCCTGCTCGGTGCTCCATGTCTAGGACCGTAACGAATTTTCGAGACATGATCCCTAGTTATCCGAATGTCGAGGGATAACAAGGCCCAAGCAAAGTATTTTGGCAGGGAGTAAATAGTGGTATTACTATTAGTTTTTGTGGTAGTTTTAAAATACTTTGCAAGCTTGAAAAGTATTTTGTATGCTTTTTTTAGATGCTCTCATCTCCTTGTGTTTTGTGTAGCAAGAGATATACATGTTTGTAGGTCACTAGAAGATTGGAGGAGTGATTTATGAAGTGGAAAACGCACTCATTCAATCAACCAAAGTTTCCATTGTTTTTCTCGTCTTGTATCCACCATTCTCTTTTCTTGCATAAGCACTTATTTGCTCCTCTCGGTACTCCATGTCTAGGACCATGTGGGCCTCGAGACATGATCTCCTAGTTATCCCTAGATATCGGGGATAACAAGGCCCAAGCAAAGTATTTTGCTTGGGAGTAAATAGTGGTAATATTACTTTTAATTTTGTGGTAGTTTTTTTTCAAGCTTGCAAAGTATTTTGTATGCTTTTTTAGATGCTCTCATCTCCTTGTGTTTTGTGTAGCAAGAGATATACATGTTTGTAGGTCACTAGAGGATTGGAGGAGCGATTTATAGAGTGGAAAACTCACTCATTCAATCAACCAAAGTTTCCATTGTTTTTCTCGTCTTGTATCCACCATTCTCTTTTCTTGCATAAGCACTTATTTGCTCTATAATGGTCATTTAAACTCACTTATATTTTCAGATTTCTCTACTTAAATTTATGTTTCATTGGGCTAATAAAAGTTAACAAGATCTTTAGTGTTTCTAGCATTTTCTAGAAAATATTCCTTGCTGATTTTTATGCAGATTTTCAACAACAAGGAGGAGGTGCTCATTGTTTTGAGCCCCCAAGGCACTAAAAAGGCACTCTAAAATTGAGATAGCAAATACCTCTTCATCTTCCTCATCTAAAGCATTGTAAGCAACCCAAAGAGAGTCTCTTGGGTTTTCCTTCTCTCAAGAAAGATAAAAATCTGATATTGTAATAACTTAGGAAATTTTGCCCACACCTTGCAAAGAGATTGGCCTAAGCCATCCTTGCAAAATCATGAAGGCTAGATTAGATTTATTTTTCTTGCATTTCTTTCATTATTCCTGTTGACCGCCTATTCAACTAGGGGGTCAACTCCATGTGCCATGAAGAGATGCATCATCGGATGCAAATATGTCGAAGACAATTTGGTTCTACTGGGCAATTTATGCCTCCAACACGAATTTTTGTATACGGAATTTTTGCACCCTTGCGTGGGTTAATAATGTAATAGGTCTACATGGATCATAGTTAGGTCAGGTACCTTGGGATGTTTTCATTGGGAGAGTTCCTTTCACCGAGGGTTTTTTATCCTCAGGTTATTAATTGGGTTTTTCAACCTTATTAATTTCCCTTGAGTTTTTCCCTCACACCTGCAATAATTCCTCCAAAGTGGTGAAGGGCGTTCTAATGGTCTCATCCTCTGGTAGCTATTGTTTAGGAATGATGTAAATGACCATGTAAGACATCTTAGAAAGTTTCGCGGAATTTCGTCGAGTCTAGATAGTTTTTTTTTAATTAATTTTCCTAAGGTTGAGAATTTAATTATTTAATTAATTAATTGTTTTTGAGCAATTATTGTAAAAACTAGGTCCTTGGGATTTTGCTAGGGGTATATGTGCTAAAAAAAATTTGAAAGGCACCCCCTACACCCTTGGACCAAGTTTCAGCTCAGTCGGACAAGTTTTGCTAGGCGTTTGTCCACCTAGAGTATCAGTCAGCCAAAACAACAATTTTAATTGCTAAGTCAAAATGCAATTTTTGTAATTTTGAGTTAATGGGGTAATGTTAAGATGGATAAAAGGAAAGAGGGATGACACCTAACCTACCCAACCACATCCTAACCCTTTACATACCCCCTCACCCACTCACTTGTTAAAACACCCACGACCCTAGGGGGATTTGCGGGCCCCCTCACACATAAACCTTAGAAAATGTCATTTAAATGACTTGTGGGCCCCTCCCATGAGTAGTGTGCCCTTCCTAGCCCACCACCTCATCCTTGCTTGGTTCCACACCCTCCACCTCACGTCCACCTCACCAATCCAAGCCAAAACCCTAAGTGGTGCGCCCCTCTCCTTGGGATGCTCTCCTTTGCTTGGGTTTTGACACATGGTTCTCATCCAAGTGGGGTCACTTTGACTCTTGAGCTATAAATAGAGCCTCTCCTCACTCATTCAATCACCATTCTTTGAGCTAGTGTTACTCTATTGAAATTTCACCCCATCTCTCTTGCTCTTTGCCTCTTGCTTCCATCCCATTTTTATTGAGAGTCTTGGAGCAACTTGTTGCTGCAACACTCTCCCATTTGGATTAATAAAGCTTTGGAGGATTTGGACTAATCAAGAGTATTTTGATTGACTTCTTGCATATGAGGTGACATTGTTCATTTTTGCATATGGTGTAGTGTTGAGTAGATCTTTGGTAAAGTAGTTTACATGAGTAGATTAACAAAGAGTATTCTTGCTGGTCTATAGATGTTGGGTAGCTAATGGTGTGAAGTATTTCATATTGTTAGCTTATTCATGCATGCTATCTATTTGTATATCTCACATATTGCTTGAGTTTTGCAAGTTTGCCTCAAGGGATTGTTGGGATAGCCTCAAGAAGGAGTCTTCCCTCAAAGCCCTTTTAAAATCCATGCTTTGATTAGTCTGATTTTCTGTTCTATATTTCAGTTCCTCATCATATATTTCAGTTAGTTAACCATCTTAGATAGGTCAATTAAATCTTATTTTACTTGGGTAATTTTATGTGAAAAATTTCTGCCTAAAAACAATTTTTTTTCGTAACATTTCTTTGTGTTGTGCAACATTTCCAGCAAGCAATAGCTTGTTGGTTTTTGCAATATCTTACCAGGGACAAGGGGTTATGCTACCCACTTTCGGCCGTACAACACTTCAAGAGCTTCTCCACTAGTTGAGTAACGAATTTCTTCTTCTACCAATTCATTTCTAGCATTTTAGCTGTTGAAATAATGTAACTGCAAAGAGTATTCTTATTATTATTGATATTTTATTTATAGGATCAATCCCCAT
>SNQJ01S0150622.1:0-11167 GCA_010110895.2 Picea sitchensis
TCATTTGGCTGAATTCAAAGACCATCCTTATGAATAAATTGTTGTCATAAATGATGATGAAGCTTTGAACTTAAATGAAATGGAGATGCAATCTCCCACTTGGCTTGAGAGTGAAAGGTGAGATAGCATGGATGTTGAAGTGATTGAAGCTAAAGTGTGCACTGAAGGTTGCAAATAAGTTCTGTTTTTTCGTTGTCGTAAATTTAATTTTGAAGAAAATGTTAATGAAGTAGGAAGAAATTTCCATGTATGCTGTCACTAGATGACACCTATATGACTTACTCCTCCTTTAGGCTTGGAATGACTATTAGGTCTTGATATTGATATTGTATTTTTTTTTTAAATACCTACAGAAAGGTGGCAATTGTGACATGCTTCACTCTCTTCCCGTCGCTATTGCCACGTCCAAGACGTCTCTCTTTCCACCTCCAAGATTGTCGCTCCCATAGCAACCACGTCGGAGCTAGTAACTCATGGCCATCACTGTTGCCACCTGATGGACGTCGTTCTTGCGACATCCAAGAGTGTTGCTCCCATAACAACCACGTCGGAGCTAATACCTCGTTCCGTCAGTCTTGCCACCTTCAGAACGTCTCTCTTGCCACCTTTGAAATGTATCTTTTGCCACCTTTGAAACATCTCTCTTGCCACGTCTGAAATGTCTCACTTGCCACGTTTGAAATTTTGGTCTTGCCACCTTTGAAACGTCTCTCTTGCCACGTTTGAAACGTCTCACTTGCCACATTTGAAACGTCTCACTTGCCACGTTTGCAACGTCTCACTTGCCACGTTTGAAACGTCGGTCTTTCCACGTTTGCAACGTCTCTCTTGCCACATTTGCAACGTCTCTCTTTCCACGTTTGAAACGTCGGTCTTGCCACGTTTTCAACGTCTCTCTTGCCATGTTTGCAACATCTCTCTTGCCACGTTTGAAACGTCGGTCTTGCCACGTTTTCAATGTCTCTCTTTCCACGTTTGAAACGTCGGTCTTGCCACGTTTGCAACGTCTCTCTTGCCACGTTTGAAACGTTGCAATATAGACGGAAACTAGGTCGTCAGAAAAACGACGTCATGTGAAACGACGTTTGAGGGGGTCCGAGGTTTGTCGGTCTTCTGACAATAGAAAGTGGCAATTGCGTCGAACGCGCCGTCGGAATTTGACCCAAATGCAGTAGTGAGTTGGAGTAATTTGTGTGTTAACTATAATTAAACAATTGTCAATATAATATATGGACATAACTTCTGCCAAAAATAGTGTTTTAATTCTTTATGTGGGATTCCAAAGCCACTGTTACACTCTCGATAAACTGTTAATTTGTCATAATTACGGACAGTTTGGAGTAATGCTTTTTTGTTAACTATAACCATACAATTGTCCATATATGGAAATGTTGTAAATTAACTCGTGAATATATGAAGATGTTGTAACTTAATCTATTAATAAGAACATTAAACCATAGATGTTTTAATAGTTTTTTGCACATAAATATTAAAAATCAAATAATCTCAAAACTATACACAATTTATAAATTTATATATTTAATTTTGCATCTTTTTGTTATACAAATTTATAAATTTAATTTACTTTTGCATCACCTGCATTAGTTTAGTTGGAAAAGAAATATTTATGAGCGAACTTACATTATCTTTTAAATTCACTAACTTTTGATTCAATATTTATTACTAAATTCAACAAATTACAATACTTGAAATTTACATATTTCATTTTTCACTGGATTTAAGAGATTTCGTGGCTCCAAGTAATTTTAAGTTAAGAGCTGAAAAAAAATGTTGATCAGCTTTATATGATGCATTTTCAAATTTAATATATAAAACATTATATTTTTTATTTACATACAATTAAATTAGATATTAAGAAGACTCTAGGCAGGTACTTACATTACCTCCATTAATTTAGTTCCCAAAGCAATATTTATGAGCTAACTTATATTACCTTTTAAATTCACTAACTTCAATTTATAAAATTGATTCAATAATTATCACTAAATTTAACAAATTTTTTTCCACTAAAATTTCTCATTATATTTATATAAAAATATAAATTGTTTTCTTAAAATTCGTTACATCGAAGATAAACTTGATTACAAAAAATAAAGAGTTATCTAAATCCATGACATTACATTCGTCAAATAGTTATCTAAATCCTCGACATTACATTCATCATCTAAACTTGATTATTATGGACTGATCTCAACAAAAAACAAAGAGTTATCTAAATCTGCGACGTTCGTCATCTCCAAGATGCCCCAAAAGAGAATACCCAAGAGTACATATAAAACTCGTTCTATGACCACACATAGAGATATACCAAAAAAAACCAAAAAAAAAAACTTAGATAACATCCCCTATTGTCATCTAATATAAAAAAACAAAGTGGGGCCCTCATGACCGTCTTCCCATAGGTTGTATGTTATGTTCCTAGGTTGTTGTTCGCCTCTTAGTTATCTTCTCTGTAAATATGGGAAAAAGTTATAGTCCTGAAGAGCTTGATGAAATCTGAAATCCTATCCTTCCAGCAGTCCAAAGTGACTACCTATAATGTGTCTTTCCTGTTTAGCCAATCACTGAATGTTTTGGAGTCTCCATGTACTACCGAATATGTGATTTAAAGCCGAGATGCCAGTGTTAATGAAGCCCAAACTCCTCGAAGTTATGCCCTCGTATTTGTTCCTTGACCACAATTTAAAGTCCATTTGTAGGATAAATGTGCATTGATCTTTATCACCCGAACAACACCAGTTTGAAGGCCATTTTGTTGGGTTGCCCCATCAATCCACCCAATTGTTGTATGTTAAGATGGTGCATAAATTTTTGTTTTTAGGATTTTTCCTTTTTCCTTTTTTCTGGATCTCCCCACAACTCCTAAAGATTAGTAAACCACCTTCTGTATATAGGGTTTCCCACACTAAAAAATGGTCTTGTTTCATTCTAACTAGGTATACCAGTTAACAAAGGCTGGCAAGGTTGGATACAATTGTTTTTGGATATTCTAATTTCCAAATAAATCATTCAACGATAAACCATTCCACCCTAAAGAGAAAGTTAGAGATTTTTTAATTCAATCCTAGACTGCAATAATGAAAGGAAAGTTTACCAACAGGTGTTTTATAGTCTCCTGATTTTTATTGAATAGGTGGAAATAACTTAGCCCAACCCATCCTTTATTTTGAACATTTTTCCATGTGAGTATTGTGTTTTCCATTGCAAGCTAGACAAAGAGTTTAATTTTTTGTGGGCAGTCCCATAACCACGGTTTTTTTCTCCATCCTCCAATTGTTTTTTCCCATAATTCTTTAGCTATGGAATTGTATACATTTTTAACTGTGAGATTGTCATAGTTGTCTCCTCCAGTCCACTTTAACTCATTCATTATGTTAGATAGTTGTACACCTGATCCAATAAGTGCTCTTCTAAACCTATTCCATTATGTAGCTAATTCACCTTCCTGTCATAGCTCTTCACTTTCAAACCATGTTGAGCATATCGTACCCGTACGTAATTCTCTACTGGCCTGATATAAGTAATGAAAATTTATTTGGTTGAGCAATGCTACCAGTTCTTGAGACAAAGTGGAAACTTTGTCCATGCCCATAATAAAAATTACAATAATTGAAATTTACTTATTGCATTTTTCACCATATTTAGGAGATTCTCCCATATTATTGCATTACATGAGATTGATTTGGCTCCAGGTAATTTTAAATTAAAAGGTGAAAAAAGTGTTGGCATGAACTAGAGTTGTAGTTCTCTTTTCATATTTGGAAAAAAAAATTATAGAAAATTTTATTAGCTTTATATGATAAATTAGTTTCAAATTTAGTTTATAACACATTACATTTTTTATTTATATACAATTATTAGATAGTAAGAAGGCTCAAAGCTTCTTCAGTGTTTTAATTCTACCTATATTAGATATATGAATGCATAATCTATTATTAGTCCATGTCGAAGGCGTAGAGGGACTATAACGATCGATAATTGGTTGACTTGATATTAGTTTGTCGTTTGACTACAAATTTTTTGCATACTTTCTATTGTTCGAACTACATAATTAAAAACATTGTTATTATATAATAAAAAAACCCATATATGTCATGATCTGATTGGATAATAGATTTGAGGTCTTATTGTCAGCTTCGCTATTCCCAATGAATTATATGTTTCCCTATCCAAAATTTGTATCATCTATGGTACTTTTTGAATTTGTACTATTCATACTAAAATGTTTTGATATCCAAAGTTTATAGTGATAGACGATTCGTTGACTTTATTTTAGTTTTTCATTTGACTACAAATTTTTGCATAATTTCTATTGTTCGAACTAGAGAACTAAAAACATTATTTTTTATTATTTATATAATAAAAAAACCCCATATATGTCATGATCTCATTGGATTTTATATTTGAGGTCTTATTACCAACTTCGCTATTCCCAATGAATGATATGTTGCCATATCCAAGGTTTTTATCATCTATGGTACTTTTTGAATTTGTATTGTTCATAATGAAATGATTAGATATACAAAGTTTATAGTGATTGATAATTCAATGACTTTATATTAGTTTTTCATTTGACTACAATTTTTTGCATAATTTCTATTGTTCGAGCTACATAACTAAAAACATAATGAGGTCTTATGTGTTAGTGTTATTATTATTTTTATTACTATTATTATGTTTGATTTTTATATATTGTTGTGTACTTCGAGGGTCTCCGTCATTGTTGCGTACGTAAACAGGTTGTCCACAATGCATTCTTTCTTAAATGTTTTCACAGTGAGACTCTCTTCGACAGTTATGACAGTCTTAAGTGTTTACCTAACATTCCTCACAGCGTTAAATGTTTATTGCGGAGATGTGTTACAATAAAGTTTCGTTCCATTTTTTGATACAATGTTGTCTGAAGTGAAATTGGGAAATATTGTTCTTCACCGACATTACTGGTTCACTGGTTGATGCTTGTTCGTTGGTTCGTTCGATGTTGTTTGTTGTTGTTTGATTCAACCTTGCAAAGTTGAGGTCCTCGAGTTGCAGTTGGACCTCTTCGTGGTTGTTCATTGGTTTGTTGTTCTTCAACTTTGCAAGTTGTTGGACATTTTGTTTCATTTTGCAAGTTTTGGAGCTGCTCTTCCGTCATCTGTTATTGACGGGTAAGTTTCTGTGCCGTCATTTCATTGTTATTCATTTTTTCCTACTTGTTGTTTGCACCTTGCAAGCAAGAATTTTCAATAGTAGGAGTCCCTGCCTCGAAATTTTGTTGCAGCACATATTTCTGTGTGGATTTTGCGATCATAAATTTTTTCTTGTTCTTGGATGTCAATGTTCTATATAGAACCCACCTTTGTCACAGCCGTGGTGACATATAAAAAATATATATATATTTTCTCCTCTTATTTTTTGTTCCTGGAAACCATGCGTTTTGTGCATTTTTCCCAGGTTGTTCCCTTCCCATCACATATGCTAACTTCCATGTCCTAGATATCGTGCCATGGTTGTTTCCAAAATATCAATGAAAAGGGGTTTAGAAAACGAATTCAGAGTTGTCACAAGGGGGCAACCATCTGCCAGGGTCTTGTGACATGGAATGATTTTATTCTCCTGTCCTTTCTATATTGCAGAGCATCTTTTTCCTCTTAGAATCTTGTAGCATGCATGCCATGAATAGGTTAAAATATGATACACCTTGAATACTCAATATTTTTTCTAAACAAATTTATAGTGTTGTTTATTTGCGTTGTCTCTTTTGTTTGGTTCATTGTTCATTGTATGTTTTTTTCATGTGTTGTGGTGACTAGGGGGAATTGAATTTAACAAGAAGAAGGTTGAAGGATACATAGCAGGATTGGTATGCAATTTCACGCTTGTAGTTTTCTATTTGTTTTTTTTTTTTGTTTTTCCTTTTTTGTTTTCTCTGTTTTCATATAAACTGAAAATAGCTAAGAAACAACTTGAAAATCACAGTTTAAGAGATGAAATAAGTAATAGATGTTGAGTCTTATGAGATAGATACAGAATCCATTTTGAATGAAAACATCGATGAGGTATTGCATAACAATGAGATTTTTAGATTGGATGCATTCCCGTATACTGTAGGAGATTGCCTTTTTTATGCCTTTCAGGTTCTATTGCATTTCTGTTATTCCTCGGCCGACTTGCACAATGGATTGATTAGATTATTTCTTGTGTTGTTTAAAAAATGGTGACGCTGAGGCATTGGATTTGTATGAATTGAATTGGCGTCTGATTTTCTTTTCTAGTTGCATGGAATACATGATGTCACTATGTATTTTTCAAAGATGTGGTTGTCTGCATCTGCAATTCTTCCTGCACATGAGAGGAGACTTTGGGGAGATACATTTTGTATACGGTGGTTGTCTAAGTGTCTCAATATATCAATTCGAATGTGGGAATTGACAAGAAAAACAAGATATCTACTATTCAACAAAACTGCATCTACCGATCCATATTGCATCTTGTTCCATGATGCCAATCCTGTCAGTGGTCATTATGAACCACTATTGTAAAGAAAATTATCCATATGCAATCTTAGAGAACCTCATATTTACTTGTCCCTCAATTTCAAATATCTTGAATCAAAATTTAAATGGATTATGCATCACATACACTGCCATGGCTTGCAAATAACAACAATTGTTGCATCTATTTGTGGAGATAGTCCGTTCAATGCAATTTTCTATTTGGTAGAAACATAGTTTGATGTGCAGTCACAACGGCTTTACACTGTACAATCCTTTTTCAATGCAATTATAGGTGGCAACCAACAGGCTTTTAGCTACTTGCATCAACACCTTTCACCATATCTCCTAGAAAATATGGAGGCAATTGGAAGTTGGCAAGAATACCTTGTAAACATGGCACTGTCATATGAAAAAAGAAATGTAGAGGGTGGAAGATTATGTTTGCAATGGCTATCTATCATATTCATAAAATATCTAGGTCTAGCTGGCCCTGCCAGATGAGACTGTCCATTCCTGGTCTATTGATTCAAATTATGATCAAACAATTGACATCATCTCGTTGAAAACAGATACAACACATATCTATTATCAACCTTTGATGGGAAATACCACTCGTTCAGGGTCCACTACCCATGCCACCCAAACTGCATCGAATCTTCATAGGATTAGCATGCTATTTAATGAAAATGAAACTCATCCCAGTTGCGATGAGGCCATATGAGGTTTAAACAAAAAACATAGACTAACTTATCGCGACTTGAAAAATATCATGCGTGAAATTCATCCCAGTTGTGATGAGGCCATACATGGCTTAAACAAATAACGTAGACTAACTTATCACAACTTGAAAAAGGTCATACATGAGAGAAAAAAATACATTGGTAGTATAGGAAATACTGTCGGTTCAGGGTCCAGTGTTAATGCCATCCAAGCTACATTGAATCTTCATAAGCATTGCATGTTATTTAATCAGAATGAAACTCATCTGAGTTGCCATGAGGTCATCCTCGCCTTGAAAAAAAAACATAGACTAAGTTATCACAACTTGAAAAAGGCCATACGTGAGATAAAGAAATACATTACTACACTTCCTTCTAGATAGAAACTGACATATCACAACCTAAAAAGAATTGTTCATGCACAACACAATAGAAACAAGTACGATCACTTAGCCCACAATGGTCATGGCACTGTCTGAGAGGAAAATATCACATTTCGTGGGATAGAACCAACACCATGCGCTACTACCAATGAAAACCAACAAACACTTTCTACGCATACTTCCCTACGGAAGAAACATGCAAGACAGACCTATATGAAACAAATCAAATACACTCCTTCCATTGCATGTGCAATTTGTGATCAATTTAATTGCAAAAAAAACACTAAGTCTTTCATGCCTGATTTGGAAGAAGAATACCTCTGCTTGACACTAAATGATAAAACATTTTCTAGTGGAAAAATTTGTCTTCCATGCAAACGATCGCTTGAAAATGGAAAACTGCCACAATTTGCAACCCATGACCAAATAAGATGTAATACACCACTTCCAGATGTAAGTGCACTTACATAAATTGAAGAGAGACTTGTTTCTCTACGAATTGCATTTTCACAAATTAGAGCCTGGGGCTATAAACGACCCCAAATGGGCTTAACAAGATCAATTATTAATGTGCTTGTCCAACTAGATGTTGTGCAAAAAGCCTTGCCATAATTCATTAGCAATACAATGACAATTGTTGTGGTTCTCAAAAGACACTTTCAATACAAAAATTTATATCAGACAGGTAAAGTGCATGTGCATCTTGTCATGAAAGAATTAAAAGAATTATGTTCTAGGGCCCTGTACAAAGCACAAAACAATTGTATAAATGAGAACTGGAACAATATTCTTGGAGAAGACAATGGCATATCTGCATAGACTCTTGAAACTTCTAGGGAATTTGATACAAGTGATGAATCGAAGAACGAAACACCTGTTGAGACATTGGTACATGGATTCACTGATTCACAATGCATTTGTGACTTGCAAGACAAGATTGTCAAAATAGCACCTGCTGAGGGGCAACATCCACTTAGAATATTCAAGGACAAATTTGTTGAGGAAATGAACTTCCCAACACTATTCTATGGATATCCACGTCCCAGTGACATTACAGAACAATTCAGTTACCATAAAATTGTTCGATGGGAGCTGCTACATTCAATCGGTGACTTCCCCTGTCACATAACAAATTTGTTTTTCAAAACAATGCACATAATAATAGAGAAAGTGTTGTATTGCATGTGGGTGAGAATAAGAAAAGGCAAGCTACAAGGAATAAATTTGTTGTCCAAGGATGTCAAGTACAAAGTAAACCTAGAAAAAATCCTGAAATCTGATATTGGATACATAGATTTCAAAAACAGTTTCATCTCTCCTCACTATTTGCAACAAAACAAAAAAACTATTTTTAAAATGATCCGACAATTGGGACTGCCAACATTTTTCATCACATTTACAAGTGAAGAGGATTGCTCGAATCCATTGGTGGCTCCAGTATATGACTTGCATAGGAACAGGAAACGTAAAAAACAAACCGATACACTGGAAAATAATGACATTGACTACCTCATAAGAAAGACCCAGTGACATGTACTTGCTACTATAGACATAGAATAAATGCTTTGAGACAATTGATATGCCATGATGAAACGTTTTTTGGAAAAATATTGGGCTAGTTTTTTGTGACTGAATTGCAGAATAGGGGGAATGAGCATGAACACACACTGTTGTGGATAGAGGGTGCACTAGTCTAGGGAGTTGACAACAATTCACACATTGAGAAATTTGTGGACAAATACATAACATGCAACACAGATCATTTGGATCCAGAACTTGCCAAAGTTCATAAACATTATCATACAAGAAGTTGTAAAAAACAAAAAAAAACTCGCATTACAGATACAACTTCCCCATGCCGCCAATGAGAACAACAAGAATCATAGAGCCACTTAGTTTATAGGACAATGTTGTCATTGAGAAATCTAAATCCTTGTTCGCATTTCTATAACAACGAGAGATTGATGAGTTGATGAGATTTGATGACTTCTTGACAGAGCTAAATCTAACAGAAGATGAGTACATCCAAGCCATACAATGTATGCTTAAACAACCAACAATTTTCCTTAAACAAAAACTTTCCCATATCTGGAACAACAGTTTCTCCAAGGACATGCCAGTTATGTGGAATGCAAATACAGATGTACAGTACATCCTCAATGCATATGCTACAACTTCGTACTGTACCTCGTATATGACAAAGGTTGTCAAATATATGACAATTTCATTCAGAAGAATACACAAAGAACATGAAAGAATTCATATTGATGCTATACAAATGATACGTATGCTTGGTAATACATTACTTAATATTCAACAAATGTCTGCTCAACAAGTGGTCCACATTGCACTTTCCCTGCCCCTTAGTTGTAGTTCAAGAAAATGTGTCTTCATAAACACATATCCACTTTACAAACAAACATTTGTGCTTAAACCACCGTCTTTGCTAGAACAAGAAACTAACAATTCAGAGGACATGCTATGTCACTCTATTATTTATTATTACCTTCAACATCCATATCCTATTAAGGATATCTGCTTAGCAGAATTCGTATCACATTACAAAAAAAATGGTGTGTCTATATCAAAAAGAAAAAAACCCTCTGTGATATGGTTTGTCAAATACAACAAACATATTGACTATGAAAACGATTGTAGAGAAAAACTATTATTATACGTTACATTCGATGAAAATGAAAACACATTTAAACATAACCTCCCTACATGGGAAGTTGCGTATGTTGCCTCTGAGACTATAGTGAAAACCAATGAATATAGATTTACTTACAATGTTAATCCAATGTGGGGTGATCTAGAAAGTGCAGTTAATGAACTAGAAAACCATGACAATATTGATGAGACATTAAGAAATCAAAAACAACCAAAAATCCCTGTGAGCCCTATGACACGGAAGCACATTTTCCTCGTCCTAGAGAAGGCATCATTGAAAAATGTATCAATCTTGGTTTTCAAGTCACAAAACATCATTTCCTTATTGAAAATAATGAATACCACAGAACTAGGCGTTTGTTGAATCGGGAAAAACAAAGACTTCTAAAGGACATTGCGCTTAAAAAACACTTGAGCATGCACACGCTTGTGCACTTGTTCCTTACAGGTGGAGCAGGAAAACGCAAGACATTCACAGCGAAAGCACTATTCCAAATGCTTATACGAATCTATGATTCAAACAATTCCTCTGATCCTATGAAACCAAAGGGCCTAATAGTTGCATACATAGGAAATGTTGCATATAATGCAGGTGAAACAACAGTCCACTCTACATTTTTGATACCTTTTAACAAGTCACAGTTTCTTCCTCTCAACAAGGAAATGTTAGATACCTTGTATAATATTTATGACGAACTACAACTTCTCTTTATAGATGAGGCATATTTGATTGGAAGTCGCTTCTTTTATTCCATTGACAACCAACTACGAAGCATAAAACATGTGCACATGAAATACTTTGGAAACATTGACATGACATTCTGTGGGGATCTTTACCAGGCAGAGCCCATCTAAGATTCTTTGATATTTGAACAACCCACGGTTAACATGCAAA
>SNQJ01S0150622.1:11177-31357 GCA_010110895.2 Picea sitchensis
ACCCTAGGTACTAGTGGAAGACAGGTGGCGCGATCTTGGAGAATCGACACCTCGACACTCGGGGTTTTGAAATACAGAGCGTTGACATCGCAAAGGGCGATTTCCCGATAGTGCAAGTGGAGGACAGGCGTCAGGGAGTTAAGCCATATGAGGAGGCATTGACAAGTGGCGTTAGCTCGAAGATAGGGAAACCCCCGATATCCGAGGATGTTGACCCTTTGACCAGCGGGATTAGGGGAAGTGAAAGACCCGATATCGTGAGCGCTGAACTCGCGAACTCGCGAGTCCCGATTTCCAAAGATAGGGACATCTGTGGGTCAGGAACTCCCGAGAGGAGTTGGAAGAGTCTTAGACTCTTCGGGCCTGTGAGAGAATGAGAAGGTCCTGGTGAGAGCAAGGTGGAACCGTGAGGGTTTAGGGCACCACTCTGCGTCACATGTGCACGTACAATCCATAGATCGTAAGGACTAAGACTTGATAGTGTTTCATTCCAGCCTCTTGGAATTTGAATAGATGGACTTGTGTACACAACATTGTCCCGTGTCAGAAGTATATACTCCTTGTATTTACTAAGTTCTCTTACAAAAGATAACTTCAAAGTCAAACTGAAAGTTGATACTGAAATGCAACGGCTCAGGACTACCGCAAAGTGGAATCTGTAGTATGATTACCAATCCATACAAAAAAACTCATCTGTACCAATTCTCTCACTTAACATGTGTAGCTTACATGCACACATGGATGATATACTCAATGACTATGACACAATAAAATTCAATATTTTGTACCTACATGAAACATACATGGAATTATGCATGCAACAAAACAAATTCCATATCACAGTTGCATATCAAGTTACATTACACATGGGGTGATGATATTGGTGAAAAAACATGTAACAATTTTGGAGCATATACATTTCGAGGAAAAGAATGTTGAGATGGTGCTTGCAAAAGTCCTTTTCCATGGATCCGAAATTGAAATACTGAATCTGTATGTTGCTCCCCATGCAACATTCTCCAACATACTAAATGTTATTTCCAATGCATTAAACCAATTGCATCTGAATGAAGCCATTTTCATTGTAGGAGACTTCAATATTGACATGCTACAAAATAATTCCACAACAAAATAATTGGAAAACCACATGTGCAAATACAGTCTTCGCTTTCTTTTGAACAACACAAACCATGTACAAAACACGCTTATTGACCATGTATGGTCGAATGTTCCCATTTCGTAGTACCTCATCTTTATATTAGAAGCATACTAGTCTGATCAAAATACAATTGGTATTGCACTTAAATTATGAGATATACATCAAGCATATTGCAAAATCATATTTCTATGTTTCAAAGCAAATATGTCTAGCTTGTTGCGGAAAACCAAATTATCCAACTTCTTAGTTTTCTCTAGTTTGTACACATACTGGTCTGATCACCATACAATTGGTATTGCACTTGAATTATGAAATATACTTCAAATATATTGCAAAATCATATTTCTATGCTTCAAAACATATATGTGTATGTTTTTGCAGAAAATCAAGATACTCAACTTCTTAGTTTTCCCTGCTTTGTAATTGATTTTGGGCACATATTTTTTTTACAAAAAAAAAGATTATATATACACAATCATGGATGAACAAACAGAAAAACTAGACATGGCAAAGAACTCTTAGCCAAAAATGTAGAAGAATCCCTGAAAAGGCGCATATTTCTACCTGTGTTCCATATCCAATAGTTTTTCATTTACTCTGTCTATATTTGTTGCACTTGTTTGCAGCTCTGTTTTTTTTTACTTGCATACTCCATATCTTCCTGTACATTAACTTGTCTTCGTGTCAATTATGTTTTTCTGTGCTTCTATCTTGAAATAAATAAATTTGTACTACATCTTTTTTTTTCATGTCTTCCTACGTAGCAACTTGCTTTCATGTCCATTGTATTCTCTATATTGATACATTGAAACAAGAACACAGTAATTGGGCACAAGGATGGAGCCTTATGTGCCAGATATGAAAAAGATGGATTCCAATGTGCCACAACAAATACAATGCATATGCCTGAGACTAAGAGGTATGGTTACAAAAAAATCTGATCTGCATACGTTGTCCAAGTTGTCCAATTTAGTTTTAAAAAATTAGCTATTTCATTTGTTTGGCAAGTGGAGACAAAAATTTAATTTCAAACATTATTCACTAATGTAATTTACTCTATTTGTACACAAGCATGGAATGAGGAAGCAGTTGGTCACACTCCTGATAAATTATAGCATTATATAAATTACTATAAATCTTGGTAAAATGTTATAATATTCTATAGATTACTAAATATCATGTTGCAGTCGATTGAACTCTTGATACATAAGAATGGCTATAAATGTGAACTTGTGAGTTTGCCAACCCGCGATTCCGCCAACCCGCACACCGTGTCACATCTATTTTATACTATATTTCTACTTTATTTACTCTATATACTTATTCCTTGATTTTTTCTTTACATGTCAACTTATGTTCATGTCCATTTTGTTTTGTACTTTTTTTCATAGAAACAAACAACAAAAATGGACACGCCAAAGAAATATCAACCAAAAATGTAGAAGAATCCATGCAAAGGTGCATATTTCTACCCGTGTTCCATATCCAATAGTTTTTCATTTACCCTGTCTATATTTGTTGCACTGGTTTGCAGCTCTGTTTTTTTTCTCCTTAGATACTCCATATCTTCATGTACATTAACTTGTCTTCATGTCAATTCTGTTTTTTGTGCTGCTATCTTGAAATAAATAAATTTGTACTCCATGTTTTTTTTCATGTGTTTCTATGTAGTAGCTTTCTTTCATGTCTATTGTATTCTCTGTATTGCTACATTGAAACAAGAACACAGTTATTGGGAACAAGAATGGAGCCTTATGTGCCACATATGAAAAAGCTGGAGTGCAATGTGTCGCAACAAATACAATGCGTATGCCTGAGAATAAGAGGTGTGGTTATAAACAAACTCTGATATGCATATGTTGTCCAATTTGTCCATCTATATGATTTTCCCACAGTTGATGTGTTTCTATCATTTGATAATTATCAAACTAATTGTTGTTCTGTGAGGCATACAATTCTTTCCTCCCTTTCTTTTTCCTCTTCTATACTTATCCCTTCTCCCTTTTATTCTTCCCCTCTATTATCCATTTCTGATTCTATACTTGGTCTCATATCTATGCTCACGAGTTCCCAGGATGGAAAAGTGACAGAATCCATGTCCATCTATACCTTTACATCACAAGTCTGACTGAGAGTCATTTATTTTTATAGTTGGCAAATTTTATGGCCACGGGTTCCTGCGTAGGCGCCATCGAATTCTCATGCATGCACCTGAAACTTCGTTGATCTACAATTCGACCCCAAATTTGGACCCCCATGCCCCAGTCTACCTATGATGACTTCGTTTGAATGCTTGCATATAAATGTGCCAAGTCGTATATTTTGTCTATTGCTTGTTGAGATAGATATAAAGAACATCTCTTTTATCTTGAACCAGGGTCTATTGAGATCTAGCTATATTCCATGGCTGAAAATAGTTTTCCCATGGTTGATATTTTCCCATTTTGTTTCCACACTTATCCAATTTTATCGCCGTGGGTTCCCCCAATGCATTATCGAACTACCATGCCCCATGTTCATATATACATCTTGCACCCAAAACTCTGTTTATCTACAATTCGACCTTGGACTCCTCAAACTTGCAAGCCTCACTCTGCCTATGATAACTCCTCTGACTACCCCACCTTTCCATACATAAGACCAAGTGTTTTTTTGTGATGCATAAAGTTCTTTAATCCCTTTGTTTTTCTCTTCTATACTTGCCACTTTTCCCTTTTTCTTCTTCCCCTCTATTATCCCTTTCTGCTTCTATACATAGTCGCATGTCTATGCTCGTGGGTTCACTGGGTTATGGACTCAGAAATTCTATATCCATCGATATCTTCACATCACGAGTCTAAACTACTACTTTTACCAAAGTACCAAAGCACCTTTCACTCCCTTCCATCCCCACCACCTTCGCCCCTTCCCAATGCAAATTAACTATGATTTTACTAGTGACAACTCACCATAGATGTTTGAAAAGATTGGCATTAATAAGCGGAAAGCTCAAGGACATCTCCCATTAAAATGAATTAATGGGACAATATTATGAAATCTAATTAGTTTCTTTATGTCAATCTTGAATTCACAAAAAAAGTTCATTATTTTAGTTTTTTTAAAGGCGTCATCATAGCAAGAATGCAATATTGTGCTGGCCCACTCTCATATACAAAGGTGTTTACATGATGCCCCTATTTAGTATTGTTCATATATTACATGTTCGCATATTTGAGAATATTCTTGCATATGAAAATGTTGCTCCAGCCTTCCAATTTGAACATAGTTTACATTTGGGCCACAAAGAACAGTAACACTAATAAAATAAAATAATATGAAAATTGTTTAAGTAAATATAACAAAATATCTTCTAACTTAAACTTGATTTTGTCAAGATCGAGGTATATTACATAGGTGGCAATGTTTTCCCATCTTTTCCATACTTTCTTGATTTCCCCGCCATCTTCGTACACTTTCCCAGTGCAAATTGATTATGCTTTTATTAACTTCAAAAATATTGGCATTAAAAGGAGAAAAGGTCGAGGACATCTTCCATTAAAACACATTGAACCAATATTTACAAGAGATTATATTATGATGTTGCAACCTCCATTTTAAATACAATGAGGAAGCATAGGAACGTTCTCATCACCTATTGCTGCAGCTCAACAACATTTATGTGGAGATACGTTGAATATTTTCGGGCGCGAGGACCAGATTTTTCAGTGGTCCATAGCTTATGACTACGAATCGTCCACTTTTGCCCAGAAGAAAGTTATGCCGACATTTGAAATTGCAGCGGCACATTGTGTCCCTGATTTTTTTTACTTCAAGAACTTGGTCATGTGTTGTGCTGAGAACTATGTTCTGAACCAGCGGATTATCCAGATGGGAAACCATTCCCAAGTCTCCCTATCGCCTCAAGTATTTCGAAAGATGTTAACACTTCCTTACCCAATGCTTACTTTCAAGGCAGAGAATTGCAAAAAATTGTTAAATAAGCATGGTAATGAATTGGACCTCTGGTCAAAGTTATTACAGGACCCAGCGCACGCTCCCAAGGACATAGCCATATTGTAGGTTAGTGCATTTAAATACATTTTTAAGAAAATTGCATGGATTTTCACGAGGATAACGAGACAAGAAAGTGCAAGCGACATATCTCGGATGATTATATATATTTTATAGTTTACAGTCAAAAAACAAGCCATCTTCCATTGCGATAAGTTGATTTCCATTTAAATCTCTTCCCAGTTATTGCAATACAGAAAGCAAAAGAAATCCTTTATGTCATCTTATTTAATTTTCATCGTGGCGAATTGATATCGATTTCCTGGACTATCTATGTGTAAGAAGTTGAACTATGAATTTGGCCCAGTGACATTCTTGTGCTAGATATTATGGAGACACGACTCTTGCCAACATTTTTATAAAGTCTTTTAATGATTTGGTTTCGTTTTTTAAAGCCTTGATATTTGGAAAGTATTTTCCTCGGTTGTCTGGCTAGTTGACAATCTTCCTTGATAGGAAGGGCACACTAGAGGAAATGGAGAACTATAATGTTATAAGGATTTTTGGGTCTATACAAAATCCTTCCTTCCTTCCATGTCACATATCTGGTACAATGTTGTTTGTTGGAATAACAAGGGAGTACATCTACTGGTTTCATTTTTTTCCATGAAAAAAAAAACAATTCATCTCTCTGCCTTGTAAATTCGGGGATTTCATGGTCACAAATGAATTCAATAATTCTTTCACTCACACTCTCCTGAATGAACTCGGTGCTAGTACCAATGATTCACACAAATAGAACAAAAAAGGCTCAGGAAAAAAAAGTGCCCAATCCCCGACCACCACACCCTAGACCACAACATCTCATAGCAGTACTCCAACGACCTACCCAAGTAACAAAGTCACACACAGTTCTTCAGGCGGAGGAGGAGATAATAACTCTCCCTTGGGAAAAATTGAAAGTTGTCACAAACTTCCCGTGAGAAAAAAATGGAATACAATAGTCCACGGACAATAGGGACCAAGGGGAGAAATTGATATCCACGATCTCTCCGTGGAAGATATGGATCTAGAAATTGACATTGACAAAATGTTCCCTGATGATGACCACCTAAAGAGAGCTGCTCCTGACAATCCTGGGATGAAAATAATTGGCATAGATACATTCGACAAAGAAGAGTCTTTTGCATTTTAGAGCGTTGTTTTCTACAGCGAATCCAAAAAATTGATTGTTGAAAAGAGAGATGTAAAGAATAAGAAAGGGAAATCTCATTCAAAGATCAACCTATGCAACATGTGCCCTTCCCAGATCTCCCAGATACATCGAGCAACTGGAGATTCTCTAGAAAACTCTATTAGTGGCCTTGAGACAGAAAATGTCATGTTAAAGGAGCGAATCAAAGAATTGGAGGCAACTCTAATGCCTCTTCCACTTTTTTCTAATCCTTTGGCAATGGTCAGGTCCACCGCACTTGCACCAAATTTAAAAGGATCAACAAGCCTTCTCACATCGTCCCGAGGCTATGTGGAAAAGAATATAAACAAAAGAATGGAATTGATAATAGAATCTTGGGAGATGTCAAAGAATTTGGTCTCTTTTGGAACAAGAGAGCATGATTTTCATGAGTATATGCAAGAATATCTCAAGAATGAGCAAGGTTTATACCACGATGCAATTTTTCCATTTGGTATTAAAGTTACCAGTATGATGAAATTTAGAAGAAGACAGGAGGATCTCCCTTCCCTGGATCGAATAGACTAGCTAAATGCATGCTGGAAAGAAAAGGCAAAGAACCCAACTCTTATCATTCAAGAATGTAGCTAGACCATATCTAGAAGAGACAAAATATTCAAGAAGCTAATTGAGATCGATCTAGTTACCAACACCAATGAAGTCCAGGACCTGAAATTGATATTCAACTCATTTTTTTTAACCAAGCAAGCATTTGATGATCAAGTTCATATCTATAAAACACTATCATTTGAAAATTTCTATGGCATTCTTGAATATCGTGAACATGACGTGAAAACCTGGCTAGTCGGTTATGCAATTAAAAGCCAAGTTATTCAACAAGCATTGCACAAATTGTCTATTTATCTAAGGGACTTGGAAAGTAAATTCTTCAATATAAAAATACGACATTAAATCAACATGGCATCCATGAGGAGATACATCGAACAATGGTTCAAAAAGGAAATCAACGAGCAAATGAAAAGGCATGGGACACCATCATAGTAAGTTGATATTGATTACATTATTTTGTCTTCATCCGCTTACTCTAACAAAGCTTTAACTGAGATCTGACAATTTTCTCTTTCTTCTTGCCAGGTTTTGTTGTTTTCCATCGTTGAATTTCTTCTTTCTACAAACTTTGTTCTTGTACATCCTTGCTTTGTAGTCTGTGGTAGCCCCAATCCGAGTCATTCTAGCAAACACATTTTTATTTCACAGAATATGTACCAAACTATATATTTTTTTACAAATTCGAAGAGAGTTATTTTTTGGGAAATAGTCTCAAATGTATTTTGTAACCCAGTTTATCTGAATATAAATATTTGACGTTGTTCTATGGTGATCTTCAATGTTTTGTGTTGTTATTTTAAATTTGTATTTCTTATTAAAATTAAATCATTTCCCTGTACATGTTACTGTTCTATATTGTGCATATATTCCAACTTCCTATATTTCAGAATATTCTTCGATATACAAAATGTAAATTCATACACTTTTTTCTCTATTGCTTGTGGGTTTGAGAAAAAAATGCGAGCCTAAAACACCGTTCACATTAGAACATGCTTTACATTTGGACCACAAATAATCTATTAAGATACATTAATATGAATACATTTTAAATAAACAAAAACAAAATCCCTTTAAACTTCAATGTGACTTTCTCGGAATCCTGGATTGTCCACGGGTTGACCGGTTAGAGGACTGCCAAATCCTCATTTTCATCTATATCTTCACATCAAGATCCAGAATGACTATCGTTCCTTTCAACACTTAGCCAATTATCTCACCGTGATGTCCCAAATTAGCGCTATCTAATTCTTATCCCCCGTGTTCTGTGATATACATATTGCACCCAACAGTTTTGTCATATACATTTTTCACCCAACAATTCCTTGATACACATTTTGCAGACATCACATCCGTCATTTGCAATTCGACCCTAGACCACTGGAACTCACAAGATTCACTATACCCAGGTTCACAACTTTTGGAAAAACAACTAAGTAACAAGAAAGATAAAGTACAGGGAAAAGAGAAACGGGAAATTGGTTAAGTATAGAAGACGAAAAATAAGGGTTAGCATATTCACATTTGTAATAGATATCCCATTTCCTTGCAAGATATTTTCCCGCATGTTTCTGGAGAATTTATATACTTATTGCATATAATTGGAAATAAGTACGAAGGTGGCAAGCACAGAAAACAACAACTAGGAATTGGAAATTGTCTCGACCCACCAACCCGACGATCCGCGAAAGAAATTTTTGTGAAAAGTGGGCAGATGGGATTCAAAATAGGATGACAAGGGTTCCCGAGGAGACGTGAGGCCCCGACGGTCAAATTGTATTGATCGGAACTTTTGAGTGCAAATTGTGTAACACAGAAGAGGGGCTGATGTAGAAGTCTAGAAGTCAATTTGTATATCATAGAAGCAGGGCGACTGTTTGTATATGTAGTAGTTTGCATTTTTATTTCACAGAATATGTACTGAACTATATATTTTTTTACAAATTCAAAGACAACTATTTTTAGGAAGTATTCCCAGATGTATTTTTGTCACCTAGTTTATGTGAATATAAATATTTGAGGTTGTTCTATGGTGATTTTCAATGTTTGGTGTTGTTATTTGAAATTTGTATTTCTTCTTAAAATTAACTCATTTCCCTATACATGTTCATGTTCTATATTGTGCATGTATTGCAACTTCCTGTATTTTAGAATATTCTTCGATATACAAAATGTAAAGTCATCTATTTTTTTCTCTATTGCTTGTGGGTTTGAGGAAAAAGTGTGAGCCCAAAACACCATTCAGATTCAAACATGGTTTACATTTGGACCACGAATAATCTATTAAGATACATTAATATGAATACATTTTAAATAAACAAAAACAAAATCCCTTTAAACATGAACTTGACTTGCTCGGGCTCCTGGATTGCCCGCAGGTTGACCGGTTAGTGGACTGCCAAATACTCATTTCCATCTATATCTTCACATCAGGAGCCAAACCGACCACCATCCCTTTCAACACTTATCCAATTATCTCACCGCGGAATCCCAACTTAGTGCTATATAATTCTTCTCCCGCGTGTTCTGTGATATACATCTTGCACCAAACACTTCCATCATATACATTTTGCACCCAACAATTCTGTGATACACATTTTGCAAACATCACTTCCATCATTTGAAATTCGACCCCTGACCATTGGAACTCGCAAGCTTCACTATACCTGGGTTCACAACTTTCGGAAAATGACTAAATAACGAGAAAGATAAAGTACAAGAAAAAGAGAAATTAGAATTTGGTTAAGCATAGAAGACGAAAAAGAAGGATTAATATATTCACATCTGTAATAGATATCCCATTTCCTCACAAGATCTTTTTTTGCGTGTTTCTAGAGAAGTTATATACTTATTGCATATACATGGAAAGAAGTGTGAAGGTGGCGGGAACAAAAAACGGCGACTAGGAATTGGAGATTGTCTCGACCCGCCAACATGACGATCCATGAAATAAATTGCAAGAAATTGTCATGGAAAGCAGTCGAATGGGCTTCAAAATAAGATGACAAGGATTCCCGAGGACACGTGAAGCCTTGATGGTCAAATTGTATTGATTGGAAGTTCAGAATTCGATTTGTATATCACAGAAGCCGAAGGGTTGTTTGGAGGTCAAGGAACACTGGAACTGCATTCCGCCTGTCCAGGAATCCACAAGAGAAAAATTCGAGTAAGTATGGAATTAGAGGCACGAAATAAATTCCAAGAAATGGCGAAATATGGAAAGCAGATGTAGGGGATTAGAAATGGTGTGACAATTGTGTATCACGAAACATGGTATGATGTGGGAGTTCAACAGTAAATTTGTATATCGCAGAGGTCCATGTGTTATTTGTAGGTCACAGAAAAATGGAAGTGCAATATAGAGCCCGCCTGCCCAGGAATCCGTGATCTGAAAAGTGGCTAGGCATCCAATGGCTAGTAGTCGGTCAGAGTCGCGATATAAAATAACGAGAAAAAATGTGAACCTGTGAGTTTGCCAACGCGTGCATTGAGATATTTTCGGAAAAATGACTAAGTAAGGAGAAAGAGATAGTAGAGGGGAAAAAGAAACTAGAATTTGGTTTATATTCAAATCTTGAATAGATATTCCATTTCCTAGGAAGATCTTTTTTGTATGTTTCTAGAGAAGTTGTATACAGATTTCATATAATTGGAAAGAAGTTTGAAGGTGGCCGACACAGGAAACAACAACTAGAAATTGAAAATTTCTTGAACCCATGAACTCGACAATCCGTGAAAGAGATGCCAAGAAATGGTTAAGTGTGGAAAGCGGTTGTGTTGGGCCCCAACAACTCCCCCTATGTTTTTACAAAATTTAAAGGGCCCCCCCATTCGAATCCTGATAATTATAATGAGCTAGAGAATCAACCTTTTCAAATAGTTCCATACCTTGGCTTGCTTTGAGATAAACTAAAGACATTCACTATAGTTTGAGATATTCATTACAAGATTATATGTCAAAAGTTAGAAACAAGCATAAAAATCTCAATTTAAACAAAAATGTTAATTTTTATCAAATGTTTACTTTCATTTAAATTATGATTATGTGTTCTTTCTTTTGTTCATTAGCAAGTTTGACTATTTTGAATAATGGGTTCAATACTTCATCAAATAATATCTTGGTTGGTTTCTCATTTTCATGAAATCATTTGGTGATATTGATTAATTAAATTCTTTTTTCATTTTGCATCTCATTTCAAAATAATAATAATAAAATAATTATCTATGATTTGTTTGATTTTGTAAAAAATTAAAATTAATATTTTTTCTTGATTAACTTGAAGCTTCTAGAATTAAGATCATATTTGAAAGTAAAATATAAACAATGTTTGTTTAAAACTTATAGTTAGTTTAAATTCATTTTTTATTTTTCTAGATTTTGTTTTATTCACAATTTTTAGGTTATTAATTTATGTTTCTTTTTGTTTCACATGTTTCTATTATCAAATATTTGATACTGATCTGATCATGGATTTATTTTATTATCCAAATACGTTCAAGATGATTGATCCAAAAATAATTTTGGATTGCTACAAATAATTTTATGAGCAATAATAGATAAAATTTGGAAAGGCATCAAGATTAGACAAACGATTTTACAGAACCGATTTCAGCTAAACTGTGAGGAGTTAGAAGAAACACTTGAATACCCAGAACCAAAATGGACCCATTTACCTTCCGCATAGAGATTTTCCCAAAACAATGCACGATTTGAGAGATATTTGGGTCTCTTTTAGAGGAAAATTTCAGGTGGCGGAAATTAATAGTGACGCCCAGACTGTTCATTCATTTTATAAATATATGAGAAATATCAGAGCCATGGAGATCCAAGAATTGGAGAGGAGGATTTTAATCCTTTTTCTTTTGTATATTATTGTTTTTGTAAACATTTTTTTTTTTTTTAAATGGAGTAATGGATGGCTGAAATATTTGGTAGAATGGACGAGTATTTTCAAAGAAGAATATGGAATTCCAGGTTACTTAATGGCTTTTGTCCTGTAAGTAAAATGGTTTTATTTTCATTATAATATATTCATATTCTTTGAATATTTGATTATGCATTGATTTAAATAACTTTAGTCTTTTTTATCAATACATGGTTAATTATTATCATTTATGCACTAAATTTTCCAATATTTAAACTCTATTATCCAAAAAGTTTCTTCCAGGACTACAGAATGAACAAGTGATTCCAAAAACTTAATAGAACGACATATATGCATTTTGGCTTTAGCATTTTGTTTATAATGTTGTTATTTATTTATTTATAATCCTCTTACATGTGCAGGTCTGATATCTTTAGATTAAATGATCTGTGATGTGTAGGAGGTTTATATTATAAATGCCATCTATCATTTTCTTCATCACAATACAAATGCTGTGATTATATCTTCGATTTAAATAATGGAATTTATCTTTGAATTTTAAATTGAATGATATAATGCATAGATTTATTCCATATTTATGTTGTTGTAATCATGTATAATTATGAGATCACAGGTGTAACATCCCGCTCTGGCGCACTGAGGACACTTATTCTTTGAGGACACTTGCACGCAAGTGATCTGGACCCTTTTTGATGTTGGACCTTATATATTTGATTATGATGTGATTGACAGATGATTTGGACCTTATATATTTGATTGGCGATGTGATTGGATGTGATGATATGATGTGTTACTATTCATGTAGACGGGGTGCTATTGACTCCGTTTTATTGAGAGTGTGCGTGGTTTTGGACCTTGAGGATGCGTAGGCATCAGTAGACCCCCTTGGACCCGGACTCAGGCCGGGAGGGTGCTTTGGGTTGATTTGTTTACATGTGATGTTGGATTGATGATGATTAGGGACACAAACCCTAAGGCCATCGGCCATGGTCACCACAGCCACCACCAATCCTGCTACCACACACACTGCGAGAGGTTGAGGGAGGGTGGACACCACCGCTAGCACTCCGCCATGGCTCAACTCAGAGGTTAACGACATTACCTAGTTCGAGAGGACTCCACGATGTCGCGGAGGGGCCGACCGCAATGGGGCCGCTTCACGATGATTCTATAAGCGCATATGTGGGCCTTATCCCCTAGAGCCCTTAGTCTCCTACTAGCTCACCTCATGGAGTTTTGACCTGTGGGTTATAGAGGTCTACCAATCGGGCCACTGGCGAAAGTGGCACCTTGAGCACGGCAAAATCAAGGGCACGCCACACAACGAAATTCTAGAGGCTAGTAAGAATTCCCTTTGGCGCATCGGAAAGCACCAAGGGTATCAGCCGCGGCAAGGTGGTTGATGGAGTCAGCTTAACTAGCCCTAAGTCTTCAACAACACTGTGAGCAAACTCTTCTTTGGGCATTACCCTTAACCAATTGTCCTCTAGCCTAGAATCTAAACCCTAAGCCTAAGACCTTCAAAACCGGGGAATTTCAGTGTGGCCTTTAACTTTTGAGATTTCAAAAAAACAACAAAAAAAGAGAAGAGAAACAAAAATCCCACCACTCTTCCTTTGATCCTCAGGTCTACTTAATAAAACTCACCTCCATCGACATCTCCCAAAGGTCCATCTCCCATATACTGCCTAGTCCACTTCATCAAGATCGCCATCCCTCCTCGGAAATCCTCCTTATTCTTTTGGTAAAATAATTACCTTCCCTATACTGGTTCGCCTTCGCACAAATCTCCCTTTGATCCTCAAAATATAAATACATTAATGATCACTATGATATATGCAGGTTTATTTATAAAGAAAAAAAAAAAAGGAAGGGAGATGAAAAATACAAATAAGTATATTCATATATGTACAACTTAAAACCAACAGGTTTAAGCATGGGAAAAGGGGAAATACAAATTCTAAATATATGAACCAATAAAATGAAAAACTGGGAAAGAAATAACAAATAAATAATAAATAAAAAAAAAAAAAAAAAAAAAAAAAAAAAAAAACTTTTTATTTAAAAAAAAAAAAAAAAAGCAAAATGGAATTTACAAACTAATTAAACTAAAAAGGAATTGGAGAAAAGTCAAAAAAGAGGGGGAAAACCCACGAAGGATAAGCAATTAGGGTTTGAGGGGTTGCTGGATGGGGAAAGGAAAAGATGGGCTTTTCTCTTTGGGGGCTGAGTACTGAGGGCGGCTTGAGGGCGAGGAGAGACCTGACCGGGTTTATCGGTAGGGCTGGGAATCCTCATGATACGGCGGAGTGGTAGCTCAGCCTTTGAGGCCAGCTGAGGAGCTAGTTGCTCTCTAGTTGTGTGTGGCCCCTATGGCCCTGGGGCTGAGGGGGAAGAAGAGTACCCTAGCTATTGGGAGGTAACCGGTGAGCTCATTGACATCGGCAAGCAGGAGCAGGAGCACCTTGGAAAAGGAGCGGCAGGAAGCACCCAGCACAGGCTCAACTCGGACAATAAGGCAAAGGTATGGACTTGTTTTGATAGGATAGGATGCTTATGAATTCTGTTGGTAAGTGGAACATGAGTGTAAATGATTAAAAGTCATCTGATCACCTACCCTGCAATATAAGAAAGTATGTTCTCCATGTGTTATCCCCGTGAATCGATGCATCCTGGGTGGGTTTTGTGTATGGTTTCCTAGTTCCGGGTAGATGTAACAAAAATGTAAATCCACGCTTTTCTTCTTTACCTGTATAACCCTCTTTATCGGAAGGGTTCAAGACCTGCTAACCCTTCCTAGAGCTCGACCTTGCCAGAAAAGTAGGCGTTTTCCCTTGCAGTAGGCGTTAGGGTGGTAATGTCACCGTAACGGAAATTGTTTTATTGTGGATGCTCGACGATGCTGTTCCAAATTATTGCTCATTACTGCTGTTTGGCTTGGCTGCGTCCTTTACCCCTTAGTTTCTCCTCATCTCTGGGCTGTCACCTCTTCGCCTTCGATCCAACCTCCACTGCGCGTGTTTAACTCATGCAAACCTTCAAACTTCAGCCCATAACTGAAATGAAAGGTTGACCCTTCTTTTACCTATCCACAATGTGTATGACAGAACCTTCGCCATTAACCTTGACAAGCCCAGAGTGCTTGTATAAAAACGTTAACAAGAAGACTATCCATCAAGACTATTGACTCCATGATCGGTCCACTCAAGTAAGGTTCCAGGATCCGTTGAGTATTGTCCTTTCAGATTTAGCGCTTAAAATATCCTTACTGTACATATCGCCTTTCATTTCTGATACTTTGAATGTGTTATTTTCAGTATGGTCAATCTTATAATTCGCCCGTAATTTATAGTCGGACTGCAGCTGTAGGTAGTTCTGTCTTAAAAATATAATTATTTTACACATCGCCCTTAATATCTGATACTTCGAATGCGTTATTTGCAGTATGGTCATTCCTATAATTCGCCAGTAAATTATAGTTCGACCTGCAGCCGTAGATAGTCTGTCTTGAAAATATGTTATCTTCACATCGCCCTTTAATCTATGATACTCTTAATGTGTTATTTTCAATGTGGTCATTCATATTTCGCCAAATCATTAGATTGACCTGAATCGTAGGTATTTCGCTTTTAAAATAAAGTTATTTTTACATTCGCCCCTTTAAGTTGATACTTTATTGCATTATTTTAATATAATCTTCCTATAATGGTCACGTAATCGATGGTCTCTGAAGGTAGCTATAGCGTGTTCTGGGTCAAAATTTTATATAGCGTTATTTTATATATATCGCCCCTTTAAATATTGATAACCCTAAAATGTGTTTGTGATATGGACATGGTTATAATTGTCCATAATAACCACCGTGCACTATAAACCTTCTTGCATTGGCCGAGTGTTAGGTAGAATAAAAATAAAGGGAGGGTTCCTTTCCGACTGGTTTAGAGCGCACTAATACTTAAGGAAAGCCTTGGCCCTCCACCCAAAAAAAATTAAATTACATCGGGCTGCACCGATGTTAAGGCTGCGGAGCTCCGCACTGCAAGTTCCCCAAGGGACCCGCTTAACGTACATGGTATGACGTAAGTCTGGTTGCTATGCAGTTTAAATGGTTAGCTGGAAGGTGCCCACCATTCTCCAGTAATCCCTCGCACCATCCCGCTAATGCGGAGTTGAACGCTTTTCCCACCGCAACGCTATGTACCGGAGGAAAATTAAAGCGCCCCAAAATGGCTGATAAAATGGCCGAGAGTTAATAAATGGGTCTTCATTTTAACCGAATTCCTTATGTTTACTTCACTTGTTAAAGGTTTATGGCTATGGTAGCTTCAATAAAATTGAAATGTTAAATGATCAAATTGTTACTGCTCAGGTTTAGAATGTTAGGGTAAGGGTTTTATAGGGGGTTGAATTAATTTGTTTATTTCAATGTTAAAAAGGTGTTATTTAAATGCTACTTAAAGGAATTGAATCTCCATTAAATTTAAATGTTTACTTTAATCGTTATAGGTCCCCCAATGTTGACTTCACAAATTCTAAATATTAAGAATAAATTGTTATTGTGAACACTTACTTAGGACGCTGGTGTATGGTTTAAAAAGTTCTTGATTAAATGTTTGTTTCCATGTTTATTGTTATCTCGAATGCTACTTAAAATGATTTTAAAGGCTCAAGACTTAATGTTGTTTCGAAGGTTCAATTAGACATGAGTGTAGAAGTTAATGTCAAATGTTGTTGATTAAATCATAGGCGGGAGGAATGGCAACGATAAGTCCTTGTATTTAAATTAATATTGTTAAAATTCGATGATTACACCAGTTAGAACAATGTGGTCATTAGGCATTATCTTAACTCGATATGGCTACATGTTAATATAGTTTAACCAGAATGCAATTGACAGTGCTCGTTTGAATATCAACAATGATAACTGCTTATTTGCACTATTAAGAATGATGTTGACTTGGATTTTTAATAATTGCTATTCGCAAAGATTTCACTTGTGTGTACATGACTAATAATGGTTAAATGAAAAACTAGTGAAGCTTAAACTGCAATCGTAGAGGTTGCTTATTAGCAAGGGTGACCATGTTAAATTGCACTAACATTATTGTTTAATCTGCCATGTTGAGGGTGATGGCTACTTATTGTGAAATCAAATTATTGATATTAGTTGTTGAATGTTAATTCTAGTTAATGGCATTGTTTTAGGTGATTGCCTAATTAACTTATTAATATTATCTATTGAATTGTTAATGCGGGCGGAATCACAATCTAATGATAATGGGGAAATTATGCAATGTTATTAGGGTTAACGCAATATAATAGTAATGGTGGATTTATTTAATGACTATTGGGATGCATCATAATGATAAAGGTGGATGTGTTAATGTTATTGGGGTTTAAATGCCATAATAATATTATAAGTTGAATCTTCATGTTGATAGAATGTCATCGATGTAATAGTTAAATTGCAATAGTAATTCTTTTAAGTAAATGACAAGGTTGGTAGAATTGCAACGATAATTAATCTGACTGTGTAATCGCAATAGTAATATTACTATTGGATTGTTACTTTGTTAAATGAATGTTAGGCTCACCTTTATGATTACGGATGTCGTTGCTTATTAGGGTTTGTAGAACTGGCGCTAAGGCCATGCTTACTCAGCTATCCCCGGTCAAGGGTACTTGGTGGTTTGTTTGAGTAGTCCAGTCGTGGTTACTGATATAGACTCCTCTTGCAGCTATGTATGTATGTTCCAGGAAAACTGGGTATGAACTGTGCGGTATCACAGAGATTCGGCTGTTTAAAGGCACGCCCACTCTTTACACACATTCTCGAAATGTGACAAGAGTCTTCTGGGTCGCTTAAAGGCAATTTCGGCCCACTATCGCTAATTCGGACGCGATTCTTTTCATTTCTCATGGATGCGATCATGGTTTTAACCCCCGGTAACTGGGCTCTCGCCATGTTTCCATTAAGGTTTCCCACTCATTGGGCGGTTTGTTGTCTCTATGACCAGTCGGGACATCTTGATTTTGTTCGTCTTACTTGCGTCGTGTTGGTTCGAGTATTGACCTAGAGTCGAGGGGGTTTTTTCTTATCTACACACGCTATCATTAATTTTAAAAAAAAAAAAAATCACCAAGGACTGAGTAGTGTCCTTAGCTAGGAGGGTTGTTACAACAGGTTTATGCTTGTGTTTCATTTTCTATCATTAAAACCTAAGCTGCCAATACATGTTCTAAATTTATTTAGAACAATCATAAGGTTCATTGCAGATTTCTCTCTTGGACATGGCAGTTGGATATTCACCACTCATACAGATGTTTGGATACACCTCACTAATTCACTGACAAAATAAATTCTTTGTATTTTTCTATCATTTACATATCATTGAAACTAGAATGTATAGTTCAACTTTGACTATCCACATGTTTATGTTTCATTAACTTTTTTGCAAGATTATTTAAATTTATAAAAGAAAAACAATAAATATGTTTATGTGTTTTCTTTATCTGCTTCCCAGAAGCAATCATTTTCACATCGATTTTCGTAAGTTTCGATTAAAACTTGCATCTTGTAAATCATGTAAATAAACGAGACTTGTATATCTTCTACTTAAATACAACTACTATAGTTACATTTGACCATATGTACATATATATAGTGTGTTTAGTAATTAGTTAGTTATTTCTCTCTTTTATTCATTTCTTAGATTGGCTAACAGAGCCATTAAACCCGTCAGAACAAGTTACACCAAACGGCTTGGGTTATTTAGACAACCTCGGACTGGACTCGCTCTTCCAGTTGACGGACGGTCAATTTCTCCCGTCAACAAATGGTACTAGAAGGAGGGCCAAGGTCGATTTAATAATTAAATGTTTCACCCCTCAACTTTTCATAATTCCATATTTATAAATCCTTCTTATGTATCATCTTATAATGCATTACAAGGCAAGCTAACTATTTGGAGTCAATTTCTTCAAATTCATAATGGCTCATGCCCAAATTGTTGTGTCAGAACATGCTTTTAATGTCTCACTACCAACTATTTCCAACAAGATAGCTGATCTCTGTTCAGAACTCACCTTTGATGGTGAAGGGAACACATTTGAAGTAGACCATATTTATAACTTTTTTTATAAGTGTTTAAGACATAAGATCACCCATTCTAATGTTACATATAGATTGTTTGCTCTCACTTTTTGGGGTCGGGTTAAGGTTTGGTTTGAATATTTTTGGGCTAATTCTATTCATTCTTTGTCTGAGTTTGTATTTGAGTTTTTATTAGATTTTAGCAACTATGATTATGATAAATTAAGTGAAGAATTAAGTTGCTTAAGGAAAGAAAATGGTGAGCCATTCAATGATTTTGCAATTAGGTTCATTCATGTTGGTATTAGATTCCCTTTGAAAGAAATGCCGCTTATTAATGAATGTTTTGAATATCTTGTTTCTCTCTCAGACAAGCAAGATCAATTAATTGTTAACCAATCTAAATTGAGCACTAACACTCAATCTCAAGATGGTTCAAATTTTCATGTTGATCTTGAAGATTATGAAGCACCACATTTTTTGTCGACTTCTTTCATTTTGGAAAATCATGAGCCACATAATGCAATTGTCACATCTAATCATTCTTTGCAAATAATGTCTCCTCATGTCTAAGAAGGAACATTTACTTTAAAACATGACATTTGTCCCACTCTCATAGATTTTATAACAGTTTCTAAAGTAAAAGAGGCCGAATGTGAAGTTGATAATCATGTGGATGATAAATCTTCCTCTAATTTAGTTGAACAGATCGATGATCAATCAGTGGGAGACAAAATCATTAGACAAACTATTAATCAACCTTCTATCTCTAGTGATTTCCTCTCAAATTTTCCCTTACATAATGAACCAAATTGTCTCTTAGAAATTGTCTCGTATTCTTTAAAAGAGAATACAACAGAGGTTGATCAGTTTATACAAGGAGAGGGAACAAAACCATATTTCGAAACGTATATACCTATCATTTCAAGAGATGCATTTTGTCTCCTTTATTATTCTACATATTATTCCTTGTACCTCAATATTTTTGATCCTAATGTTGTGCAATTGCATGTTCCATATTGCCTTGGAGAGAATTCAACATTATATAATTAGGTACAAAGAGATTACCGAATAGAAGATAAAGAGGAAAACAATTCTACCCATGAACATATCAATTCTTATTCTCATCAATTATGCATGGGTAAATCAAGAAATGATTTGAAAGAATCTCAAATTGCATCTTCCATTGATTCATCTCAATTTGTGATTAAAGAAGAATCTAGATTTTTCCATGATCAATTATTTGAGGTT